>CABEEJ010003380.1:40940-63983 GCA_901482245.1 Timema douglasi | reverse complement strand
ACGTGGAATCCGAACCACGGTGGAGGCCTGGCATTCCCCACATTCACAAGATGTCTTGTCAGAGGTGAAGGAAGGGTTTGGTAATCAGATAAATCTGTGCCAGGACCGAAGATTGAACCCCGGCCGCCAGCACAGAAATCTGACACCTTACCCCTAGACCACCAGGTCACCTGCATTTAAATGCTTGAGCAACAAAACACCCCAATAAATTCAGTTATTTGTACGTCACTTGATGAGTTGTTTTGTAGTAAAATAAATAGCTTTATATACCTAGTAGATACAATTTTGTAGCATGTTAAAATCCTATTATTTATTAGAGTGATATTAAACAGGATTCTAGAAAAAAGTCATAATAACTTTACATTTACTCTAGTAAAATTGCAAAAGAAAGTTATAAAACCAGGTTGTGTGACTATATTAAACTAAAATCGCTACTGGGAAAAGTTATATTTTTATAATATTATTAATTTTAAGATAACTTTGCCTGAAAGCAAATTAATTTAATACAATAAATGTTGTATATATAGGCTCCTATCATGGAATGTATTGTAGAGAGTGATGAAGAAAATATTGTGCAATTACAAATTAGAATTATAGAAAAGATCAAAAACAAGAGCGCAATAGTAAACAGAAGCCCCAATGTCCACACAACTAGCACAGGTTGAATTTTAGGAAGAGAAATATATTTTTCAAACACTGTTGTAAGAAAGGGAGCAATCAAAAGTAGATGGGGAAATATATTGGTTCAAGCTTTTAATGCAAGCTACTGCTTTGAAAACATGGTATGTAGATTTAAAATAGACAATGAGTATATTTTGTAACCAAACAAAAAATTGAAACTGGTATAACCTAAAATTCACCATTTTATGAATTAGCAGTGAAATACATTTACAAGTGTCATATAATCAAATAGAAGCTACAACCAAAATCATTATTTAAATGATAAGGTCTATATTCTTTAATCTTTATTTATAACTAAGCTATCTATTATTATAATAATAAATGACCATCCAGTTGAATACTTTCTGCATGTCTCTTCTGAAAGTTTGTGTCAGTATAAAAAGCTGGAAAATATGTATAAATTGAGCTTTTGATAATAATGGCTAATCTAGCATCATATTTTATATTTTATAAAGGTTCAAGGTATATACACTATAACAGTGTATGTTTTAAAGAACAAAAAATATATACATAGGTTAATATTGAAATCTAATTATATACCTATAATAAACCAATTGAATTATTTAACTAAATATTTTCAATAAAGAAACAAGCAGACCATATTTTTTGTAATGATCAGAAAATATTTTTTTTTAAATGTAATTTAAACAGCTTTGTCAAACTCAACTTTTTTTAAATTATTAGACCACATATTAATTACACTTACTTTGGCAAATTATTTTGGAGTAGCTTAATAGCATATTCTCGCAGATATTTTTGGAATGTGGTAGTTAATCCAAGCATGGGCTGTCCAGTGCTCAGCTGAGTGCACTGAACCATGCATTTCTTGTAAAAAACAAATAAATCTGCACAGGATGACAATATAACATTACTTCCTTCAGGCTGGGTTGTGTTGAAGTTGCTTGGGGAATGCTGCTGTTTAGAGTCTTGAACAAATCTTTCTATAAGATCATTTAGATTCCTAAGAAAACAACAGATCATGACTTGAGTCATCTAAAAGTAAATAAAACTAATACATAATTAAACACACACAAATATATTTGTATATATAAAAAATTAAAAATATGTATAAATATAAGGCTATATATATATATNATATATATATATATATATATATAGTTAAAAATAGATAAATATAAGGATATATATAGTTAAAAATATACAAATAATAAATATAAGGATTATATATAAGATTAAAAATACATATATATATATATGTGTGTATATACACACACATATTGTTTATTTAACTCTTTGGCAGTCTGCTGTCACATGTGTGACACATTGTTAATGCACCAGGAGTTAGATGGTGTATTTTATAATATAGTTAAATAATTTACATAACTTATTTAGAAAACACTAATTATAAACTAGATATTTAAGGTATATAAATCATGTAGATATTGATTAAAATACTCCAGTTTATTTATTTTAGTCAGACAAAGCAAGCAAAATACAACTACAAAGTGTGTTCAAATATATTTGGCCAGTATATTAAGTGTAATTATTGGTGATTCCTTGGCAAGAATAATTCGGTGAATGAGACTCAAGTTAATTTATTTGTAGAGATTGTCTTATCAATAATTTAAATAACAGCCGCCATAAGGTTAAATCTTCTTTCGAAGATAAAGATAAGGAAATATAATACAAAAGTAACTCAAAATTAAATTTATGTTGCAGGTTGTGCTGTAATATAATAACGCTACAACTTACTTGTCAAGGCTTTCAATGTAAATGTTTAAATATGGCTCAAAGCACTTGCTGACAATACCATGAAATGGAGTTATTTGCATTGTAGACGCAGATGCTAAGGAATTACTTTCTTCTAAATCCTCCTTGAATGGATTATTTCCATCAACAAGAGTGTCATCAAATGGGTTTAAAGACTGTGAAACCTAATAAAACATATGCTTTGTTATTAAAACTGAAATCACAAAACATGTGCATGGTCAATCATGGTAATGCAATAGATAACAAATGTCACTGATAAGTATCAATTATGTTATCCTATCCTGTTTGGCCAATTTATGTCTATGACCTTGTTAGCTATCAGCTATGAATTAACTTGATGAGGATAAGACGATTTTTGACTTGAGAATGTTAAAAATATCTTATCAAATAGTATGTTTTAAACGGCGGGAAAAAAATCTACTTCATTCCCAAATGAGTTTGAGAAGATGGTTTGGTGATTTACTAAAATTGGTACCCAGAGAAGATCCACTCGAAGCAATTATTTAAAGCCCTATACTATGAGGGTTCAGTAAGACCCTAAACTATGTGTCCCTCATGTTCATGTGAAGGTAGGATAATGAATTCCGCAAGACCCTGTTTCATTTTTGTGTCCTTTTGGATGTACCTCTCCCCACCTGCCTCTATTCATTTTACAGCTTGCTCACTAACGTATTTCCATTATAAAATGCTAAAGTGATCCACTATTGTGTGTGCTGGGGTCCTTCATCAGGAACGTTTTCATGTCATTTTCAATAATGGTAAACCATTCCTTTTAATATGCCCTTCTGAATCATTAACATTCCACTATCCTCTACCATGGCTTGGTGGTTTCAATACTACCAAATTCATCATTTGCTCCTACTCTCAGAAAGGGTACTCTTCTTTCCAACCAAATGTGCTCTCGAGTAAAAAAAGCTTTTATAATCCTCAATGGTAATTCTTCTATCAGTGCCCAAAAGTGTTAACTAATTGGTGATTTTTGAGCTCATCTATTTCTCATACTCCTGGTGTTTATCAAACTACCTTCATGATTAAGTGTTTTGCCCAAACATTATGAGTTTTACTCTTCCACTTTTTCAGATTCCACATTCTCTAACTTCGCCTTTCCATTCCATCTGAGGAGACTGCCATTTTTAAGACCACAGGAGCATATAAGTATCACTTTTAGTTCCATTATAACATAAGAATCCTTCCCAATGTTAAAGACTAGAATTTTTTTTTTAATTTAGCTTCAACACAGCCCCCATATTTAATAGAATGGTTGATGTAGATGTACACACAACATAGCAATAAGTGATATAATGCAGTAGATATACAGTAATTCCTGCTATAACGTTGTCTATTAGAACATTATCATATTCTGAAAATTGAAAAATGACACCTGGACACGGGAATCGAACCCGGGACCTTCGGCTTAGTACGCCAATGCTCTTACCACTGAGCTATCCAGGATTTGTCCCGTGCCCATGGTCATTCTTCACTCATAGTTTAAGGCAGAGTCTAAGATGGACGTGCAGAAGTCGTCAGCTTATAAACATGTGATTATCTAAGATCAAGATATGCAAACCCTGTACAATTATATATATAATTGTCGAATGGCTGTTTGTTTGTTTGCTTTTTGTGAAGATTCCTTATTAGTGTATTATGTACCAAAAAAATACAGAAATGTAATATTCATTTCAATGATGCATGATTCCGATGACATCGAAAACTACAGGTGACTTGAGAAACCAAGTGCTATTACCTTCTACAACCTTACAAAAGGTGGTGTAGACGTAGTAGATAAGTTAAAAGCCCAAAATACTGTGGCAAGGGTCTGTTACAGGTGGCCTTTTCGAATATTTTTCACTTTACTTGATGTTGGCGCAATCAACGCCCAAATCCTTTTCCGAAGCAACACGGGAGAAAATTTATCTAGAAGGAAGTTCCTGAAAACTTTAGGCTTAGATCTAGTCAACAATCATGTGACTAGAAGAGCTTCAACCAGCGGTATTCACACAGATCTTCGAATTAAAATTCACCAGCATCTTTACTCACTACAAAATGAATGAGCACCATTACCTCAAGTAGGCCAAGGTAGGGTCAAGTGTGGTTACTGTCCAAAAAAGAAGAATCGTAAGACAGAATCTAGATGTGCCAATTGCCAGTTCCCTATCTATGGTGAGCATACAATCACTATTTGCCAGAACTGCCAAGGAAATGCAGATAAACACTCGGAGGATAGTAACTAAAAATTAGAGTAAACAAAGCTCAATTATTCACGTTTAAAAACTATTAGGATTCATAAACACTTTTATCGTAATCAATAAGTTTCAATATTTGTCCTTTTTTTAGTTCAATTTAGTTTCTCCTTGTAGTAGAATGTTATAATCCATTCTAAGTAATATAGTTCAATATGTTCTAAAATTTCTATCACGTTAACTTTAAGGTGTAGTACCTTAGAAATGTTTGTATAAGATGATAATTATTTACCTATTTTGTGATTTTCTACATATTAGTGAGTTTTTTAAAAATATTTTTCTTTGTAATTTTTTTCTGATCGTTAAATTTTTTAATAAAAGATTGTAAATGAAAGCATCTCAATCAAAAAAAGTACAAAACGTAATTCAAAAGGATACCCAAATTCTGAAATTATATGATATAATTAGTATAGAACGTTCACTGATTGACGGTGAGCACAGCGCTCACCCTCGACCAATGGTGTTACGAGACGAGGCTCGACCACGTGTGGCTTGTGTTTACCATTCTTTGTTTTTATATATAATTTTTTTTAGTTCGCACGCAACGTGTGTTTACTTGTTTTGTTTTTTATTTTAGCTAAGGGTGGCGGGAGCGGGGTGTTATCTGTTTGAAATGGCGTCTAAACGCCTATGTAATTTATCTAACACTTAATTGCAAAGAAAAACAGACGATCAATTAGTCTGGCTGTTAAAATGGACGTAATACAGCAACTAGAATCTGGTCAGCGCGGTGTAAACATTGCTTGCAGCTTTGGGCCTACCTGCAACTACTATTCGCACTATAGGGGAAAATGCCATGAAAATTAAGTGCAGTGTGGAAAACTTTTCAGGATCAGTGTGGTGACAAAGATCAGGCATACAAGAAACGAACGCATTGAAAGGATGGAGAAAATGCTGGTGGTTCGATGATTTTAAGCACCGGTACAATTTTCATAATATTAAAGTGACTGGTGAAGCTGCAAGTTCTGAAAGGAAAGATGAAGGAGCACCTTCCCATTATTTACAAAGCCAATAAAAAGGCGTGGATAACTGGTGCCATGTTCTGTGGGTAGTTGAAAGTCTACGCAATACCCGCGTGGAAGAGGTACTGTGCGAAGTGAGAATTTAGATTTCAGAATTCTCCTCCTCATTGATAATTCTCCCTCACATCCTCATGACATTCCTGACTTGGATGAGCATGTGAATATTGTTTTCCTCCCTCCCAATACTACGGCTCTAATCTAACCAATGGACCAAGGTGTAATTGCCACTTTCAAGCGATACTACTTGCGACGTACGTTTGAGCAACTTGTCGCAGCTACAGATGGGGAAGACAAGACCAGCATCAAGGAGTACTGGCGGAGCTACAGATTGGTGAAGACAAGACCAGCATCAAGGAGTACTGGCGGAGCTACAATCTCTTTAACACCATCAACAACATATCCATGGCTTGGCAAGAAGTTTCCAATACATGCCTCAACGCGGTGTGGCAAAATCTATGGCCTGAATGTGTCACAGATTTTAAAGAATTTGAAGAGATTGTGCCAAGTGCAAACACAAACTTCCTCAACATTTTTCGTGAAGCAGGCTTCCAGAATCTGGAAATGGAGGACATAGAAGAGGTGGTTGACGCCGAGATTTGAGGAACTCACTAACGAGGAGCTACAAGAGCTGGCCCAAAATCCAAGCCCTGAATCTGACAGCGAAGAGGACAAGCCTTCATGCAAATTTACTACGAAGAGCATGGCTATTGCATTTCACCGCATTCAAGGAGGACTTCAGATGTTGGTCGATGAAGAACCTGATGTAGAACGCAGCGCAAGAGTTCAGAGGACTGTCATGGAGGGCCTTACATGTTAACAGGAAATTTACAAAGAAAAGAAATGTGCCGCTAAGCAACCAACTATCCAAGCATTCTTTCAACCAGTGGCCGCCATGGTGACACATGAGGGGTATAAGATTATGAATGGTGAGCCAGTCCCATCCCCGTCCCGAAATTAAATGTATTCCTGTCCTGAGCTGTTTCCGTGATATGATACTATATGTATTTGTAAGTATTTTGGGGGGCCTTGGAGCCTAACTCCTACACTTAACATTGATTCTTATGGGAAAACATAACTTTTATAAAGTTGTGTTTCTCAGGAACATAACACAATGTTATAAGAGGATTTACTGTACTCCAAAGTAAGAACACTATGAGATCAAGAAGATATAAATAGGATATTAAACTATGAGTAGTTAAGTCAGGATTCCTACACAAAATCATGACTTTTTTCTTGGACATTTCAAAGATTTTATACAACTCCTTCAGGACAAGTGTATAAAGTAATCTTGGCAAAATACACATAAGTACATAGTTTCTTTTATTTATATATGTGTTAGGGTGGATGGAGCTTTGAGCGAATGGTTTGACATTGAAGGGGGTGTTATAAAAGGTTGTGTTTTGTCTCCATGGCTGTTAAATATTTTCATGGATAAGTGTATGAGGGATGCTTGTGAGGACGCGGTTGGTGTACAATTAACATTATTATTAGCACCACGTGTTACTACCCGTTCAGGTTGTACACACTTATGCTAATGTGTAGTGGTAGGGTGATTGTGAGATGAAATGGAGGACCTACAGTTTAACGGGAAATCCGAACCATGGTGGAGGCCTGGCATTTCACACATTTGGTATACGATTGGACAATGTGAATGTAAGAGTGCTGTTATATGCAGATGATGCCGTATTAATGACTGAGAAGGAAAGTGACTTGTAGAATGCATTAAATTGTTTGAGTGTGGTGACAAACAGAATGGATAAATGTCTATGAAATTACAGTATTGGTTTTTGATAAGGACAGATCAGGAAATGATTGTCAACTTAGTATAAATGTAAAACTGTTAAAACCAATGACTGATCTTGTGTATCTGGGCAAAATGTTTTGTAAAAGTGGAAGGATGGATGGTTAAATCAACAGACGGGTGAATGCATCTTGGAGGGTAGATGGATATATGTGAAATATAGCAAAGAATGTAGTATTGAAAGAATCAAAGATGGCAGTATATAAAAGTGTGTTCACACCAATATTGTTTTATGGATATGAAGCGTGGGTTTATCAATCAAAACAAAAGAGCAAGGTAAATATGAATGGTGTGAAATATCTAATAAATATATGTGGAATATATGTGTACAGTCAGTAATGAATGGGAGCTAAAGGAGTGTGGTGTGAAAGGGAATCCAATAATCCAATGAGAAAGAAGCATCTTATATCGGTTTGGGCATGTTCAGAGAATCAGTGTGGATTGAATGAAGACGCAAATATAAAGGTAGAATGTGTGGATCAAAAGGAAAGGGCTGGCCATGTAAAATGTGGCTAAATGTTGTAGACAAATGTGAGAAAATGATAAACATTAGGAGTTTTAAGAATAAAAGAGCATGTACGACTTGGTGTATGGATGTTGTTGTTATTATTATTATTAGTAGTAGTAGTAGTATTATTATTATTATTATTAGCACCGCGTCTTACTACCCGTTCGGGTTATACACACTTATGCTAATGTGTAATGGTAGGGTGATTGTCCCACATTCACAAGATGTCTTGTCAGAGGTGAAGGAAGGGTTTGGTAATCAGATAAATATGTGCCGGGACCGAGGATTGAACCCGGCCGCCAGCACACAAGTCTGACACCTTACCCCTAGACCGCCAGGTCACCATGGATGTTGTTGAAGTGAAGGAAGTATGCAAGGATAAATAAGTGTGGAGAAAGTTAGTGAGGATGGATGAAGTACAAAGGTTTTTTAGAGTTATATTCATAGTTTCTTGCCTACCACGTAAGAGAACGCAGTGAGTAGGTAGGTAGGTATGTATTATATATCAGGGTGTCCAGCCAAACTATATTTTTTAATTCCCTGACTTTTCCATGTTTACCAGATCCAATTTACTTTTTTCCAGACCACTCTATATCAATATTAAGTATCTTACAAAAATCTATTTTTAAGAACACACTTTTTTTTTTAGATACATACACATTCTGAAATTGTGTCATTCAATGAAGGGACTTAACAATTCCCACCTCAGGAGAAATGGACTATTTTAAGCTAGAAATAAATTTAAGTAAATTCATATTGAGTCATTTAAAGATTGCCTCAAGCAAGAACAATTTAAAATAGTTATGAGACAGTCATTCTTAGTTCCCTCTACTTAAAATGTAGGCCTAATCAAATTTTCGGACATGTGAATAACCATGACTCAACAATGGCAGAAGGGTGAAAAGACACAAAACTCACTTGTTGACCTTGAGAAGTATTTTAGTCTGCTCAACGGGGACAATGGTGTGAGAGTGAGTCCAGGTTGGGATTAACTGGAAGAAAAGTGGTATTTTGACTATTGTAAATCAAAATATGAGGCTTTTTATATACAAAATGTAAAATTTCTAGAAATTTAATATAATTCCCTAACTTTCCCATAACTTTTCCAGGTTAATGGACACCTTGTGTATGTATATGTATTAAAAAATGGAGGACAATGGGATTTCTAAGACAACCTAGAAAATTACAGGAAAAGAATGTAAAAACAAAAAATTCCATGACATTTCCAGGCCTGGAAGAAATATTTTAAAATTCCAGGTGTTCCATGATGCGTAGGAACCCTTTAAGTACTCAGTCCTGTGAACTGTTTGGGGCAAACCCACTCATGAGTGTTTACTTTATCCCTCAAACCCTTCCCACAGATACAAAAAAGATTAGAAAATAGCTCTTCTAGAAATATCTTGAAACTAAATGAGGGGATTACTTAATGTTGGATATGATCATATCTGGTGCAAGATTAGTTCAGCTTCAGCAATAATTCTAATAAAACCTTAACCCCAAATACCCACAATTAAGTTATCTTATCACTGATATGAATATATTTTTACTAGAGATGGACCACTCGAATCTTTGAATCCTCGAATCCAGACAAGTATTCGAGATTCGAGGATTTGGTGTTTTACTGGATTCGATGATTGAATCTTTCACCTCATAAACAAAGCATAATATTTTGAATTCAAAAATTACTTAGTTATGCCTACTTGAAAAGCAAAACTTAATCCGTAATATTTATTTTATCAGACAAAAGAGATGAACATGAACAAAATCTTCTTATAAAAAATTGTTAGGTGTGAATAATCTTATGTGCCTAGTACCCTACCCTCCCACCTGTATGGGAAACTTGGGACTCGACCGTTTCAGCACATGCTGACTTCTAAAACTTTCACCTCACGAACAATATTGTAAATATTTTAATGAACACAATTCTTCAAAAACTGAAAATCAAAACTATAATTACAAATAAACTTGAAATAAATAAAACAAATTATGGCTTTTTTTTAACAGAAATAAGAAAACATTACGCATGATAAAAGGTCAGCCGCCATTACACACAATATAAAGTAAGCCGCCATGACATATTATGTTTACTCGCCCAAGTGATTATTAGAATAAAGATATTGTTAATTCTTACCCAACTGGTTTTAATATCTACAACTATGAAACAACCCCAATTTATTGCATATGATCCTTAAGTTAGACATTTTGTTGGGTTTCATGAAAAATAAATACTCTCAACAGTCAGACAGCTATAAAACTGTTTATTTATCCCTACCGGCTTATGTATATAGATTAATAATAATAATAATATTTAGCACCGCGTCTTACTACCCGTTCGGGTTATACGCTTTAAGTACTAATTACTCTAATGGATTAGGAATAGGGAAGGTTGAATTAGAGGAAGTGAACCCGCATTTTCGTGGAGGGAGAGTGGAAAACCATTTAGGAAAAACCACCCCAGTTCACCCGACCAAGATTCGAACCTCGATCTCCCCGTCCTCAGCAGTCGAGCTCTACACGACAAGCGCGTTAGCCAACTACACCACCGAGGCGGGTCATATATAGATTGTTTGTTTAAAATTGATTCAGGTAATCTGATCACTTAGTAAGCGCTCTCGAATTTTAAGAATCAAATAACAACTTGCTAATCCATTATTTGTTTTTAAATTGATTTTAACTTACGAGTTTTTTTTTAAATATGTTATTGAAGTAATTGTAGAAATATTCAAACGTAGTCCTGCCTTATAAAATGGGAATGAACATATTGTAGTCGAAAATATGTTCGTGTTTTAAATAGAATATATTCTCAGAAATCGATATATCTCAAGAATAGAATATATTCTCAGAAATCGATATATCTCAAGAATAGAATATATTCTCAGAAATCGATATATCTCAAGAATCAAATATATTTCTTTTCTACGCGAAAATAGATATTGGATATATAAGAAAATAGTAATAAAACATACTTAAACATTATTGAGTTCATTATTTTCAATGTATGTTTAATTGTTAAGCGTGTTGTTTAAGTCTTTATTAAAAATATCAGTTTGTATTTTTATTTTTGCTATCTTAATAAAATAAATTTATTATTATTATTATTACTATGCACTGTGTCTTACTATCCGTTTGGGTTATACGCTTTAAGTACTAATTACGCTAATGGATTAGGAATTAGGAAGGTTGAATTAAGAGGTGAACCCGCATTTGCGTGGAAGGAGAGTGGAAAACCATTTAAGAAACCCCCCCCCAGTTCACCTGACCAAGATTTGAACCTCTATCTCCCCGTCCTCAGCAGTCGAGCTTAACACGACTAGCGGGTTAGCCAACTACGCCACCGAGGCGGGTCTTAATACAATAAAATATCCTTTAATGATGATTAAAGTTGATCAAAGGGTAACTATGGCCTAATCTGTTTATTTCACATGTTTTTTAGAAACTTAACTCATTCTAACAACACTTTTAAAAATAACTAAAAGACACTCAAATTCTGATTGATTTTATTTTTAAACAATAATATGAGTCTAGATTGTTTAATTTGGCTGGATTTTGACCTGTATTTCGCGAGGGGTGGTTGGGGTTGATTAAAATTGAAATAAATCTGAATTCACAGTTTAGGCCTATGTTGTGTAATGTAGGTCTATTTGTAAATCATTAAAATTTATAACAATTTGCTAGGATTTGGATTCAAGATTCGAAAATAGAATGTAGATTCGAGATTCGGATTCGAATAATAGTGGATTCGACCCATCTCTAGTTTTTACTATTTGAGTAATGTTCTAGTCAAACTTAACTTCAAAGGCTAATGGTGAGTATGAAACTATCCGTGCATTTCCGTTAATTTAAGTCAAAAATTACCCGCCTCGGTGGCGTACTTGGCTAACGCGCTAGTCGTGTTGAGCTCGATTGCTGAGTGACGGGGAGATCGAGGTTCAAATCTCGGTCGGGTGAACTGGGAGTGGTTTTTCCTAAATGGTTTTCCACTCTCCCTCCACGCAAATCCGGGTTAACTTCCTCTAATTCAACCTTCCCAATTCCCAATCCATTAGCGTAATTAGTACTTAAAGTGTATAACCCGAATGGGTAGTAAGACGCAGTGCTAAATAATAATAATAAGTTAAAAAAAAAATTTTTACAACACTAACAAACTCATTCAATATTATTTGGGTTAATTTGTGCAATTTTTCATTTTATATGACAAATTGAAATATTTTTTTTGGGCCATCACAATTTGCTTGTTCTACTATTTGTTAATAAAAGTATTCTTATTGCCACATGTGATGAAAAATTTAACATTTCCAAGTAATTTTGAAAACCATGTCCAGTTTTGATTTTTGTCAGAGTTGATGATGAGGTCCTCATGTTTTAGTTCAACTTCTATAATATTTTGCATTTGATTGAAATACTTATTCTTAGCCTTGTATGTGTACTCTTTTAAGTGTGCAGCAATGTGTCTGGTTGGTTTTACCCTATTCTTATTTAAAATATATTAGTGTAACATAAATCTTCAGATAAATAATTGCTGTTCTCTCAACATTCAAAGCTTTTCGCTATCATTGAACAGTGAGCATTACTGAATGTATTGAGGGGATTTATTGAATTTTGATTTAACCTGTCTTGGATATTAATAAATTTGAATTATTTTGTGATTTATAGATTTATTTATGGATTGATCATTTGTTTCCTACTATTTCAAATTAGGCTATGTCTTAGAGACATAATTAAGTTGAATTAAATGACTCTGAAATTCAAATGCATAGCGCAAGGCTCTACAGAACAAAGCATGTACATAAAAAAGCACATCTCTGAACTTTATGTCAGCTATCACACACATATATTTCCCCTTAAGATTCTAGTTATGGCTCTCAAGAAAGAGAACTAATACATTACTCAAAAGTTTACTTTAGAACTGCAGCTTTGTAGTTAGAGGGATTAGGAATGAAACTGTCCAGGAGAGAGTGGGGATAAAAATAGTGCATGATATAGTATAGGCAGCAAGGCTGAGATGGTATGGTCACAAAGTGAGGATGGATATGAAAAGGATACCAAAGGGAACAATTTAGATTAAGTATGTTGAAAAAGACCACAGGAGATGTCAAGAAATATATAGGAGCACATAACAGCAAGCATGTGAGAGGGAGAGAAGAATGGAAGCAAATAATGGAGGAAGATTGGTTGAAGGATAGAGGAAGATGGAAGCATATTATTTTTACTGAACTGATCTGCCCACAGGATGGAAACAGTTACCGATGATGATTATGAGGAGCAGGATGAGCTATGTAGCTCCCACACACAAAGTGGATTGGACTAACTAGCCTAGTGGTCAAGTAGGGTATATTTGTAACATGCAAGACCGAGAACGCGAAAGAATCAAACTTTCCTTATTTCACATGAGTCAGTTCCTGTGTCAAGGTAAGTGTAACAAATAATAAGAGCAGATAAATATTTGTACTCAAAACATATTCATTTCAATAAGTACAGTCAAGATATAGCCTATCATTTAATTACATATTTGATACTATGAATGAATATCAAAATTGTAGTGTGTAAAAATACATGAATATAAACTAAACAAAAATCCCAAACCTGATTTATTTTGGATTTCAAACATGACCCATCAACATCTTCTAGGGTGATTCCAGTGAAGCGGCGCGAAAGAAGATTTTCAAAATTACTAGTTCGTTGGATGACAAATAGCAGTAGTTTTACATCTATATCCGACCTGCGTTTGGCCATTAGCTTGGAAAGCTCCATTCTTCATAAAAAAAACATAAAAAGGAATTATAAACCAATATTGTATTTTATCATAGAATGTTGTATTTTTTAAATAGGAGTTTTATTTCTAGTTTAACTTTTCTCAATCTAGGCATTATTTGTAATGAATATGCATAAGAAACACATTAGCACTTTAGAGTACTCATGCTCATTATAAATTCATCATGAGCTAAATTCTTTTCCAAATGAATAAATATGATAAAATGAACCCCTCCAAGAACGCTTTCCCTTCCTAAATAATGAATTAAATCTGCATTGGCTACCAAGATGTCAGATGAGTTCGAAGCTTTGCAGAGGTAAGACCTGTACTACTCCTCTGCTCAAGTACAGCTGCCAATTGTTTTGAAAGCTATTAACATAGAAATTAATAATATATTAATGTTCTGTGGGTGATTTTCCTCAGTGGTTTTGCACTCTCCCCCACCATAAATTGAGGGACATATCCTTTCAAATCTACTATTATCAGTCAATATGCAGAGATTCTGGATGGGAAGTAAGACAGAATACATTAAAAAAATATGAGAATATATTTAAAATACTAAAATTGTAAGTGATTGTCAGTGATGATATAATTTGTTTACAGATTATTGTTGAATTTACTTTAAGCAATTATTTACACTTTCTGTAACCAAATATTTCTGTGAAAGTGAGCTATAATTGGTATGGTGCTTTTCAAATAAAAATATTGTATAATATTGTTACAGTCTACTTTACATAGGAAACTCGTTTTTTGAAAACTGGAAAGTTATGTTAACGTAATAGCAGAAATTAAAATATTACAATTTTGTAGTCATATACTTCGTCCGTTTAGTTAGCAATGTAAAATGAACCTATACGAAGGTCTATAAGGAAGTATTATTGGAAGAATTTGATAGCTTTTAATTAATAGATCAAATATAACATATCTATAAAATGACAAATTTTAGTGTCTTTCAATTAATGTTGGTGGTTGAAAGGGAACGTCCTTTAAAATAACTACTGGGTTTTGTTAGGTTAGTTATTAGTTTTTAGTATCATACTTTATATATATTATATTAACAACTAAGCTTAATATGAAAGGAATCATGACAGATTGCCAAGCCCCAGAAGGAAATAGGGGTATTATTTGTAAGATACTTGTGTACTTTTCAGTGATGGCCTGTTACAGGTCTTACGACTGTTGGCCAGCACTATAATAAAGGAAAGTGAAATTGAAAATTGAAATTATTATTATTATTTAAATAGATATATCATGACAAATTGTACATGTCAGGTAAGACTATTTAAGATGTGAGGGATGAAAATGGGCAGCTTATGGCGAGCAGGAGTGGGAAGTTAGTATGTAGCAGCAGTATATGACAGTCTCAGAAGTGTGGTTTAGGGGCAGAAGACTGGTTGTACTGGAAAGCTATGGTGAAAATTTAAGTTATGTTATTTACATTTGGTGTTTCTTGGGAGTTTTAGTGCTTAAGTGGCATGGGAGATATAAGGTGTTGTTTGAATTGAAGTAGTGAGGTGCATGGTGGAAAATATTAAGAAGTGTGTTGGAAAATTTGGAAAAAATGCCTGAAAAATATTTGTAAAAATAAAAAGATGTTCCATGTTTGTCAATTTAATAGACTAATTTGGAGGTTGGCTGATATTGGATGGAGGGGAGGGTGACAAGTGTAGTGATCCAGCCAAAAGTGTGTTTGTGGTGTAAAATGTGGATATATACTACTTAGGATGGGTCAGGGGGCTTGAATGGCAATATATTTGAGTGGTTAGTATGACGTGACTAGTTCAACTCCAAAAATGGTTATTCCAAGCCTAATAAGTAATAGGTGTTTATGATTACTGCTTTCTAGTATGAACTTAGAGCACAATTGGACCGATAATATTTAAATTAATTCATGTGAATAGTAGATCTCAACCAAATGTGTCAGATATTTATTTGTGAAATTTTTCATTGGTAGTACTAATATTAATTATATGAATAACCATTATCCTTGTAACACTACACTTTTAAATCTAGAATTCTTTAACACCAACTAAGTGACACCAAAATACTGTACAAATTAAGTAATTAGGTTTTAAGTTTCACATCGAGTAGTGCAGAGTTGTGAAAAACACTGATTTACTTTCAATAATTGTATTAACATATGTAAAAATTAAAAATTCAAGATTTAAGCAAACGTTTTAAAATTTAATAGGCATGGCATTAAACTATAACAACTTAAATACACCTAAAAGTGATTTAAATGCACTGGCTATCCAATTTCAATGTAAGCAAATTTGATCAAACAATGTTAAGTAAATAGGTAACAATTATTATCAATACTTATAGTTAATTAATATTAATAATAATATTTAGCACCGCGTCTTACTACCCATTTGGGTTATACGCTTTAAGTACTAATTACTCTAATGGATTAGGAATTGGGAAGGTTGAATTAGAGGAAGTGAACCCGCAATTGCGTGGAGGGAGAGTGGAAAACCATTTAGGAAAAACCGCCCCGAGTTCACCCGACCAAGATTAGAACCTCGATCTCCCCGTCCTCAGCAGTAGAGCTCAACACGACAAGCGCGTTAGCCAACTACGCCACCGAGGCGGGTGTTAATTAATATCAATTACTATAATACCAACAGATATATTTATAATAACATACCTAGTAATATTGCAAAATTCCACAGTAATTCTTTCCGATACTGCCCAGTCTGGCGGGAACATTAATCCAAACTTATCTTCAAATTCCAGCAAATGTCTCTTTAACCAAGCATACCGACGATCTATTTTGTCCAACCATGCACTGTCTTGATTTTCTTGAAAAAGATGGCAATATTCTGATAACTGAAGACCTATGAACCATTTTAACAGGTCCCGCCTTAATCGTATGAAAAAAAAACACAGAAGGACATTGACAAAAACTAATAGCTGATTTTTATTTTTTAAGTTTCAATTTAGTGCCTATTATGTATCATTTAAAATTATATTTGCTTAAAAATGCCATCCATGCACAATAGTTGCAAAGTTGACATTAGATATGTTATCATTATTATGATTACTATGCTCATGACTATTTTTGTAACTATCATTATATAGACTCACTTTACTTTTGAATCCAATATGGAAACCACAAGACATGCTTCAGCCAATTGTTTATTAGGTGTGAAATGTTTGGCATTTGGACCTGAAAAGGCTTCACGAAAATCACCACTGATTTGATGTGCTAACTCTAGATGTATTTGGTTTACCTAAAACATAAAATACAAGAATGATGAGTTAATTATTTGTTTTTATATTGGCATACAAAAAAAAAGCTTATAATTAGCTTAGCATTAGTTCTGCCTCTTCAAAAACCTTATAGTGAAAAGGACATGCTGCAAGCATTAAGATATTCATAAATATACTTGGACATCTCAAAATGTGAACAAACAAAGTCAAATAGATCACATGCATTTGAATTAAATAATATAATGGAAAAAGTTTAAAAATAGATCTTACATTTTTCAGATTTCATGTATTAAATACACAATAGGTAAAATATGTTACACAAACGTACTGGATTTCCGGTTAGGGGCATAGATCACAATTCATAAGAGTACTTGGTTGTCTCATAACCTGGGGAATGTCTGTTAGTAACAAAAAAGAGTAATCAGATGTATATTTTATAGGGATTTGATGTAGAGAAACTGACAGATGGAGAGTGTAGGGCATATAGCAAATTGAAATTTTAAATAGGTTTGCTAACCTAGATTACTCAGAGGATAGAGGGAATCAATCATTCATCAAAGAAATGATAGTAAATTGACATAAATAATATTATAGATGCAGTGAAGAGTAGTATAGGTATCTGCACTGCAAACAGATTAGGAAGAAGCCATGGTTTGACAACAAATGTTCAAAATTAATAGAGGAAAGGATGAAAGCAAAAGTATGTTGGTTAGAAAGTTTTAGTGAATCAAACTTAAACAAATTTAGCAATTCAATAATTTTAAAAAAATGTATTTTAAAGGTAGCGTTAGTGAGAAAGAATGAAATAGCATAAATAAAAATATCAGTGAACTTTATTTAGGCATTAACAAATTTAGGAAATGGGCTTATTTGGTGAAAGATGAGATTGGTAATCTGGTGGGAGATGCAAGTGATGTTATGAGTAAAAGGAACAACAACATAGGTTATATTTAGAATGTTCGAGAAGGAATCAAATCAGAAGAAGTTGTCAATATAGGGCTTTGATAACACTATGCTCTAGTCTTCATATTCAGACAAATTATACAAAAGTCACCCAGCAGGATTCAAACATGAAGTCACTCAGCTTGCTGTTAAAATACTTATTCATTAGCAACCTGAGCGAGGGTGAGGGATGACGAGGGTACACGGGGGTGGGGGGGGAGTGATGGGGGTTGAGAGGTAATTATAATTTAAATCAATAGCTACCTGAAACCATAACATGAAAACTTTGTGGTTCAAATTTCTCTACAAGATTTGAATGGTACATGTGCTATTATACAACAAATTTAGTGCTTTTTGATTTAATGTATGATTACTATAATTAAAGAGTAGACAAACCTGTATGCCTTAGACTTTGGTCCGTAATAACTTCAAAGAAGACTACAAGTATTTAGAAAATATAGTATATACAATTTAACTAAATATTATACAACTCACCATCTGGTAACATCCAAACAAATATAAACAAATGTTTATGAAAACAACATAAACATACTTCAAATAAATGGCCTAGAAATTAGGTGTCAAAATTAACTTCTCAGAAAGTCAGTTGGTCTAAACTCATTTAGCTTAGAGACACATGGACAAAATATTAATTTTACCTAGTCACTTATCTAAAAATTAATTTTACCCAAAGTCATTTGGACTGAAAAGCATTCCAAGTAAAAAAGTTGAGGTTGTTAAGTTCACCAAAAGCAAACTGGCCTAAAGTCATTCATCCTAAGAATTTGGGCCTAAAGTTAAGTGACAAAGTCCTTTGGCCTACACTTAAGGCCCAAATATGACTTAAGACAAAATGTCATGTACCTTTTGATTAAAATACAGTAAGCTATTTGTATGAATGGAAATATGATGAATTTACTTAATTTGTTTTGTATTGCTTTTTTTTATATCTGTAGGGGTATAAGAATAACATTTATTTAGAATATGTTAGATGTGAATTAGACGTTTTAAAAAGTCATATGAATTTGAAGTTTTTTTTTAAGTATTTTAAACAATTGAAAATTTGAGCTTATGTGAAAAGTTGATCAATAAGTAAAAGTGATATATTTTATCTATTCAAATACAAATCAGACCACACTTTTATTTGTGATGTCCCATGTTTAAGCGTTTTTCTGGGAGAATGCAGTATATCTGGTGTATATAACATTTAGCTCTTTTAGACATCTTAAATTTTCAAGTAAATCCCATGTTAATGACTTATTTTGTACACCCTTATAGGCATCTTTACTTTACTTTACATCCATTACTGTTTCCAGCCATTGGCCAGGATCAGTTTTTTATTCAAGCCATACATTTTCCACTACCGGCTTGCCAGGCTTGTCGTAATTTCATATACTTTATAATCTAATTTAAGATTAGAATAGGCACAACACCCAGTCCCCGGCCGTTAATTCATTAGCGTGAAAGAATATACCCACATTTCAATAATGATAAACTTTTCGGCCATGCTGGGAATTGGACCAGGGACCCTTAACTCAGTAGGCCATGCTACCAACTGGGCTAATGTGTCGAATCTTCTAGGCATCTTACATTTTTAATTGAATCTCAAGTAAATTATTTATTTCTAAATAAGCTATGATATATTTGGATTGCATTACTTAACCAGGTGTGAATAGAATAAGTTACCTGATCTGAAAGATGTTTAACTTGAGGAATATTGCTATAGCTTTGAAAATGTTTCATGACCTCCATAACAGCTTGAAGTGGCATCACAATCTCCCCATAGAGACGTTTTTTCGTCAAAATTCTAATCAAAACAAGAACAAAGACTCTTAAGGCAGGCAAATCAAATACAAAGCACTAATTATATTTATTCCATTTTGAGACATTTGTGGTATGAATAGACTTAAGTTGTGAGTTTTTGATGAAATAATCCAATAACATACTGGTTTAACCATTCAGTCAATATTTATGAGTGACACATTTAGCTTTATCCATCACTCATAAGGAAAGGTTAGTAATTTAAATTAATATGACTGTGCATGGATATACTAAGGTAACCTTGAATAGGTAATAGATGATCTCCAAACTACAATACCTAAACAGAATAATATGGGTATGAAGGAGATATTGGATAGATTTGTTGTTTAATTATCAATTAGAAAATTATACACATGAAACATGACCAAAGAAATGTTTGTTAGGTACCATCATTTTCTGCTACATGACATAGTTATTTTATAATTGAAACAATGTTATTTGTTTCAGTAAATTAAACACTTAAAATCCACTGTATAATTTTGAAAACTGTTGAGAAAATATATCCTTGCCCATTTAAACTATTGTCAGTCAAAAGCAAAATCATTCATTATATTTTATTCTAATGTAATTGCCTATGAAATCCTTGCCTGCTTTCATGTGTGATCTAGTTCAGCACTGTGTAATGTAAGCATTGACGTACAAACACTATAGTGCCAGTTATCAAAATATCAGTCAACAAAAATTGTGTGCCAAATGAGCTCATCACTTAGTCAGCCTTAGTTTTACATAGGAATGTTAACACCCACCCAGAAAATCTGGTTCCCATTTGATTGGTTTGAGGAAAACAGCAAAGGGGAAGAAGCCTCCTTATGGGTGTTAGATAGTGAATAGTCTAGTTATTGTCTCGTCTAATTGCTGTCATGTTTGATACTTGTAGATACTCTAGTTAGAGTGTGTGGACGATGATAAAGTCATGGGTGTGCATTAGTCGGTTCAAGCTAAGTGCTGTAATCGAGCCAAGCTAAAAAGATATACTATGAAAATATGTTTTGTGTATGAGTACCCATGAAGTAAAAAAGTCTGCCAATCCTTAATGAGTATCTATAATTTGGGGGGAAGCGACAACCCCGTCAGACTGGTTCAATTATGCTGTGTTTTACATCAATAAATGAGAGAGTTATAAAATAGTTTGATTTTGAGCATTAGAAAGAATAGTTATAAGGGCTTAATTTTGATTATTTTTTTAAGGATCAGGGCTGTGAACATAAGGGAGGGTAGCTTTTACAAGTACTTAATAGTCCTTAGATATTATTATAGTGGACACCTAATTTATATTGGATTTGATTGAACATTAATTAAATTTCCTAGCCAACATTCAATTACAAATCTTAATAAATGCCTTATTAGTAGCAAGCTAGTGCTTAAAAATAATATATTGACCTTTGCAAAAGTTAAACTATCATTAGTTATCAATAAAGGAATTAGTTTCAGCTAGGTGTATAACCCAAATGGGCACTAAGAAGCGGTGTTAAAAAAAAATCCAGCTAGATTCTTACAGCAAGCTATCCACACCTCCGACCAACATGTGAAGATGGTTTAAAGTGGTAATAGAGGCTGTCAAATTACGCTTGGCACAGTCCAGCTGCTTGATATCGCGGGTAATTTCTTTCACCATTTCCTCGGATTGCTCTGCCTTCACTTTTATGTCATGGATGTGGACAAAGAGTTCAGATATCACATGTTGTGCCTCCTCCAAGGCAGTGCGACCATCCTACACAGAAAAAAGAGATTTATATATTCCTATTTATTTGTAGCTGGTGTAATTATTTATATTATGTCCAATAAAACTCTCAAAATCTTTTCTTGGGGTTCTAGTTAATATTCATATTATTTGTAATCATCAGTTTTGTAATTTGAAGAACATTATAAGCTGAAAGGGTTGATTTCTATGGATGCAGAACAATGCAAAATCAGGAATATCATGTTAATAGTTGTTCCCATGCATGTATGGGGACATAACCTGTTTGATGTTCAAGTTAGACAGAAGTTATCAATTCAAAAACAATGATCTTAGAATAAAGTTAACCAACCAAAGGTCCCGAACATTTAAGTACACAAATAGAAATAAATTAAATACCCAAAACAAAACTAAGATGTTTATAAATATTTGGTTAATCTGCTACTACTTGGTCAGTAAGTCGTTGACAACTTGGCTGGTTTCAAAGAATGTAAACGTTCAGATTCACGAAACTATAATGTTAATGGTTGTTCTCTCTGGGTGTGAAACATGGTCTCTTACCTTGCATGTTCGAAAACAGGGTGCTTGAGAAATGTTTGATCCAAAAAGGGATGAGGCTACTGGGGAGTGAAAGTGGTTACATAATGATGAGTTAGATAGCCTGTACTCATCATAAGACATGGTTATGATAGCCAAGTCTTGTAGATTATGGTGGGCAGGACATGCAGCGTGAATGGGGTGTTCTAGTATCTTGTTCAAGATAGTGACTGGCAAACCCAATGGGAAGAGACCATTGGGAAGACCTAAATTCAGGTGGGAGGATAACATTAGAATGGACCTGAAAGCAATAGGGTGTAATTCATCATCAGTGTAACCTTCTAAACAGAAAGACCCACAATCTCACCTTAACTGTCATTCATCACATCAGGCCCGTAAAGATTAGAAATCTGACAGTAAGGTTTTGCAGTGCTCCAACTAGTAAAAGCAGAAGAATTCCTAGAATCAAGTGTTGGAAGTTGGCAGAGAGAGGAGTGGGTGAAGCATTCCAGGACACGGTAAAAATGTATTTGGTTAAGAATGAAGTAACGATAGTGGAAGCAGAATGAAGAAGGTTCAAAACAACACTTGTATAAGCAGCAGAGAGGATATGTGGAAGAACATCAAACAAGAGAAGGAAAAAGAAAAACAATGGTGGAATGAGCATATAGCAGAAGCCATGAAAAGGAAAATTAATACATGGTGAGTGTGGTTTTAAGATAGAACAGAAGAGAAGGGAGGGAAATGGAAGTGCCTCACTTAAGCAGTGGGAAAGATGATTAAATTTGAGAAAGGAGAAATCTTGGAAGAGTTCTTGGAGAAACTAAAAGAGACCAAAGGAAACAATAAAATATTTTATGGGATAAACCAAATAAAACCTAGAAAGATGCTGACTAGAGTATTGTATAAAATTGGAGAGTTTTTATATAAATAGATACACACACTTTCGAGAAAATTACCCATGAGTAATAATAATAATATTTAGCACCGTGTCTTACTACCCATTCGGGTTATACGCTTTAAGTACTAATTACTCTAATGGACTAGGAATTTGGAAGGTTGAAATAGAGGAAGTGAACCCGCATTTGCGTGGAGGGAGAGTGGAAAACCATTTAGG
>CABEEJ010003380.1:0-40719 GCA_901482245.1 Timema douglasi | reverse complement strand
CCCCCCCTGTCCTCAGCAGTCGAGCTCAACATGACAAGCGTGTTAGCCAACTACGCCACCGAGGCGGGTAATTTCCCCATGAAACAATCCGGCAATCGAACCTGGGATCCCTAAGTTTGCAGCCAAGTATAATGACCATTATACCAAGGGTCTGGTCATTTGTAGAAGTTCAGTGGAAAAAAGAGGAGATAATGAGAACATGGAAAGAATAATTTTTTAAATAATTATTATGGAGAACAGAAATAAATAGCGGAGGAGAAATGAGAGATATCTTAGCTACGAAAGAAGATGGAGAATAATTTGATAAGTGAGACTCAGGCCTGTATGCAAGGATGATGCTAAGCACGGCCAAAGTCTAAGCAAAGTATCAGCTTCGTGCCAGGATGACCGATGATGCAATATCTTAAGTCTCGGTAAAGTCTGGTCCCGAGCTTGCTTTGGTTATACTTTGCCTGTACTTTGAGGATATTTCCACAATATGGCACTGCGTGCATAGACAATCGAGACAGCTGTTTTCACGACAATAATAGTGGGTCTAGATCATCTAGATGTTCCTTTTTTTGATGAGCTTGTAGAGGAATAAGGTCATTAAGTGGTGAGAATTCCTCTGAGGCATGTAAGGGGTTTAAAGCATCCTTTGCAGGCCGAGTCTGATGATGAATTAGGAAATCATCATAAATAGATGAATTGACAGTTGAGATAATAAAAGCATCAAGATCAATGGGAATGCAGTGAATGTACCGATTGATGCGAGTGGTATGGAAAAAAAGGGAGATCTTAAAGAATTGGAGAAAGGGGGTTATTAATCACAGGACCATTGCATTGTTGTAGAACTGCCTCAAAATATATGAAAAACTAATGTAAAAATGAACAAAGAATAGAAGAAACAGCAATTTTATAACAACGTGGATATCAACAAGGAGGTTCTACAGTTAACATAATCTTTGTGCTGATACAGTTCATTTAGAAACAAATGGGAATACAGTAAAGTTAACATGATAGCCTACATTGACATAAAAAAAAGGCTTATGACAAGGTACTAAGAGAAAGAATATGGTTGGGTTTAAGAAAAAAAGGGAGTGGGCGAAGATATTGAGGAGCAAATATCAGGAACATCTATGGTAAGTGTGAAAACTGTGTGGGGACGCGGTTGCGGCAAAACAACAACAAATCATCCAAAGAGCACCACCCTTGAATAGACAAGGCACAAACATAATATAAAGATAACTCTAAGATAACGTCTCTATTCCAAATCAAATCAAACAATGAAAAATTCATTTTGGAACGTAATGTCATGGATCTGATTAGTTTATGGTATAATTTGTACCTTACTATGAGATGTTTAAAAATTATTTTTTTCAGACATTTTTATCTACTTGTTTTTAAGTTATTAAATTTTTTAAATGGCCTAAAGCCCCCAAAATTTGCTAGTCATCATGAACTTAAATGCCATTTACTTGATACCTATAGTAGCTACAAACCTGAGACAGGTGTCATTTTATAGCTAATGAATAGGGCTTTTATTTGATACACATCATCGCATATTTTTATATTTAAAAAAATTCATCACTCTTCAAAATTCTTAATTTTGAGTTTTCCAAGTTTTAAATAGCTTCAATAAAGAAATAAGAAAGCTTGACTAAATAAGTTTCAAACAAACTGAAGTAAACACACAGAGCCAAACCACATCTGAACTGGCTGGAAGCGAAGGTAAGTTGTTGAGGGAAGAATACATTAACAAACAGGTACAAACATATCAGAGCTTGAATGTTTTGCACACATACACCACTGTAATAATTACTCTATTATAATTTTATTTGATTCATGTAATCTCATAAAATAATTTTACCAATATAAATTGCAAGCAAATGGACATATAGTTTAATTCCTTGTCACTGTTAGCAAGAAAATGTTAAATTTTGTATGATATCATTGAGATACCACTTTGAAATGTGTAATGATTGGCTACAGCACATGTACCTTTAAGTATGAATTTATTGAAAATTTTGAAAAATTCAGTTTTTTTGAAAACACAAAATTAAAAATTTTGAAGCGTGGTGAATTTTTTTAAATATAAAAATATGTGGTGGTGTACAGTGGAACCTGACTAATTCAAACTTCTGTAATTCGAAATTATCTTTAATTTGAATTTTTCACCCAGTCCCGTGAATTTTGTATTAAAACAATGTTAAAAAGTTGTGGATAATTTGAATTTTGTTTTGGTTAATTCAAACTTTTTGTGATTTGTAATGTACTGTGCAGTATTGTTTTCCTACTTCTATTTGAGGTGCTGTGTTGTTTTATTTTTCGAAACGGGGGAGGCGACATTGGAATGCGGTCAGCACCCATCTTCACGCCCCTCCCCCGCTCACCCATACGTCTTTGTTTACACGTACAGTTCTGTACTTTGTTAGTCGAGGTCGAACCTCTTGAGCTCGTGTGCTGTTCTTAGTGATTCGGTTGTAGCTATATTCTTGTGATGTGCGAGTTTGTTTTGTTGTTTAGTTTTTGTTTGGTTTTAGTTTAGTTTATCTCGGACTTTTCAAAGGAAATGTTAACAGATTATGTCCAAATACGTTAAATAAAGTTGTTGAGCTTGGTAGCAAACTTAACTGTGTTTCTTTTCAATTAATTTTAAGAAATTTATTTAATTCAAATTTTGGATTATTTGAATTTTTTCCTGGTCCCACTGTATATTAAATGAAAGCCTTATTCATTATCTATAAAATGATGCCTGTTTCAGGTCTGTAGCTACTATAGGTATCAAGTAAATAGCATTTAAGTTTGTGATGACTAGCAAATTTTGTGGGTTTTAAGCAAGTTTTAAAATTTAATAAATTAAAAACGGGTTTGCGATAAAATTTTAAAAGCATAATTTTTAAACATTTCATGGTAAGGTACAAATATACCAAAAATTAATCAAATCCTTGATATTAAGGTTTTATGCATTGGTTGAATCGACCCTTTACCTCTTCTGTTGAACTCATGGTCACATTAGGACTCTTTTGTTGAATATAAATATAACTTCGGCAGGGTTGGGGGGTTGGATATGAATGGGTCAGGTTGATAAAAGAACTAACATGCAGTCATTAATGTTCAATATTCACGAGAGACAGCGAGTAAGAAAGTTTATTGTGCTTGGTTGCGCAGTTCAGGGGAAGATGGTTTTCTTTAGGTTTTAATAACCAAACTGAAAGCTGGTCCAAGAGACTATAATGCACGTATAAAATAATGGAGGTGTAAATTTGTATTATTTGTTAAAATATGCAATTCTATGCAAGGATATTTTCTAGCTTAGGTTGGTACCATCGTTAGATGTGTTGTTCGTTTTATTTTATCTAATTTGTGTTTATGTATATGAACCTGTGTATCAGTTGAGTCATGTTCTTAGTTACAGTATGTACTGTTAATGTTTAAAACCGGTTAATCTTTTTCTATAAACTTGAGTACTCTGACAGGTTATGGGCCCAGGCTTGTGATTGTGGATTTTAGGACGGACAAACCTATAAGTCAAGTGTGCACTGTAATACGCGTGAGCTCTACGTGTTTGCTTGTTGTTTGTGACACCGTTGCCAATCACCATCGCCATAATGGTTTTAGAAGAAGATAAAACGTACAGAATTCCGCTTTTCGACGGCACTAATTTTGACAACTGGAAGTTTCGAATAGAAACTCTTCTAGATGAAGTCGATCTGTTGCCCTATATTCAAGGTGACTATCGGGACTTGGTGAAAATTGCGTCTAGTGATAATGTTGAAATTAAGGCGGAAAAGGAAAAAGAGCTGGATAAGCTTCGGAAAGCCGATCGTAAGTGTAAGTCACAGATTATACAACGAATCTCGGACAGCCACTTGGATTGTGTGAAGGATAAGAACACCGCCTATGATATATGGCAAGTGCTTTGTAATACTTACGCTCGTAAAGGTATTGCTAATCAGCTTTTATTACGCAAAACCTTGTTGATGATGAAATTTGATCCCTCTTTAGAGACCCTTGAATTGCATTTTATTAGGTTTGATCGTACCATTCGGGAATTGAAATCGTCGGGAGCTAACCTTGAAGAATTAGATGTTGTCTGCCATCTTCTCTTGACTATGCCATCTGAATATCAAGTAATTGTCACTGCCATAGAGACATTATCTGCTGATAATCTCAACCTGGCATTCGTAAAAACTCGCCTACTTGATGAGCAGAGCAAACGCCAAGCAGAAGGTATCGATGGATGCAGCAAATCATTTTCTAGCGTTACTGATTGGAAGGCTAGAAAATTGAAATCTTCGCAGCCGGAATGTTGTCCCAATTGTAAACAAAGTATTTCAAAGCAAGTTGCTGGTAATAAGTGTTTTTTCTGTCATAAAGCTGGTCATTTTCGTTCGGACTGTCCAAAATTGAAAGGCAAGAAGCAGCAGAATAATTCAATACGTAAAGCAAATGTAGCTGAAGCTAGTGATGATGAATTTAGTTTGACTGTATTAACGACAGTGGCCTGTTGTGATGGATCTGTGTGGTTGCTTGACTCTGGCGCCACTGAACATATGATCAGTGATAAAAATATTAGTTTGGTCTCAAATAAGAGACGCCTATCAAAGTCTATCAAAATAAAAATTGCTAAATCAGGATCGATGTTGTGTGCTGAAGAGATCGGAGATATACACGCGTCTGTGACTCACAAAGGTAATCAAAACTTTATCAAAATTTCCAATGTACTTATTGTCCCTGGATTACAATTTAATTTACTCTCAGTTAGTAAAATGGACGCTAATGGGCTTAAAGTTGTGTTTGAAAAGGGGAACGCTACTATTTTAAAAGGCAATATTTTTGTGGCTGCTGCCACTCGATCTGGTAAAGTGTATACAATGTCTCTTTCACCTCGTGAAAAAGCATGTGCTGGTGTTGCTAGTTCCATTGTAGCATCATCTGATTTGTGGCACAAGAGGCTTGGTCACATTGGCAAAACTGGTTTAGTTCACTTAAGTAAAATTGTTGATGGAATCAAGGTTGATCAAGGATCGATCTCCGATTTATGTGACTCTTGCATACAGGCTAAACAAACGCGTCTTCCTCACACAAAGCCACGCATTAGAGCTAAGCGCCCTTTGGAGATCATACACAGTGATCTTGTAGGGCCTATTAAGCCTGTATCATATGATCAAAAGAGGTATATACTTACCCTGATTGATGACTATAGTCACTTTACAGTCATTTACACTCTAAAGGAAAAGTCTGAAGTGTTTACCTACTTCAAACAATTTGAAGCTATGGCAACAGCTCACTTTAACCTAAAGATAAGTCGCTTTAGGTCAGATAATGGTGGGGAATTCGTGTCGCAGGAAATGCTAGATTATTTAAAAAAGAAAGGTATCCAGTCAGAGTTTACCATCAGGCATACAAGTCAGCAGAATGGTGTCGCAGAAAGAATGGGACGTAGCATCATGGAGAAAACACGTTGTTTACTCCTTCACTCTTCTCTTGATAAGTCACTCTGGACGGAGGCTGTTATGACTGCAGTCTACCTAATAAACAGATCGCCTACTAAAGCTCTTGAAAACAAGGTTCCAGCAGAACTGTGGTATGCTGTAAAGCCCGATATGTTAAAACTGAGGGTTTTTGGCTGTGTAGCATATCTTCGATTACCTAATCAAGTTCTTAAAAGTAAACTTGACAGCCGCTCGAAAAAGTGCTACTTTGTTGGTTACTGCCCGAATGGGTACAGGCTGTGGTGTCCACAGGAACGAAAAATCATACGTGGGCATGATATAATTTTTGATGAACATTCGTTCATAACCAGTGATGTTGTTGGTTCAACACCCTCTCGAGCTATTGAGGTCATCAGCTCGACTCCAAATGAAGCTTTTACTGAGGAATTGCAGGAGGAGCCGTCTTCAGGAGGAGAACCAGAGGCAATTTCTGACGAAGAAGAGACTCCTGGTGAGGAACTTGAACCTCTGCGTAGGAGCACGAGACCTCACACTGCACCAGCGTACCTAAATGACTATGTCACACTGGCTCTTGGTGCTGAGTCATTTATTGACAATATGCCAGAAACCTTCGATGACATCCATAGTAGAGATGATGCCCAGCAATGGATGGCTGCAGTTGAGGAAGAGATGTACTCATTGAAGAAAAATGAGACCTGGACCCTTACTGAGCTGCCATCCGGTAAACGAGCTATCAACTGTAAGTGGGTCTTCAAGATGAAGCAGGATGAAAATGGACAGCTTGACAGGTACAAGGCAAGGTTGGTGGTGAAGGGCTGTGCACAGAAGAAAGGGTTTGACTACAATGAAACGTACTCACCCGTAGCCCATTTAACCTCGGTCAGAACCCTGCTTGCAATTATAAACAAAGAAGATTTAATTGCCTTCCAGTTAGATGTGAAAAATGCATTCCTACATGGAGACCTTTCTGAAGAGGTGTATATGAAGCAGCCACCTGGCTTCGTAACTGACAGCAACCTTGTTTGTAAGTTACACAAGACCCTCTATGGATTGAAGCAGGCACCACGGGAGTGGAATGCTAAACTTGACAAATTTGTGAATTCTCTCGGATTTAAGCAGTCTGAAAATGAAAAATGTATATATTTCGATTTCAGCAACAGCATAAAAACTTACCTTTTGGTTTACGTAGATGACATAATTTTGGCGGGAAACAATCTGCAGAAGTTAAATGACATCAAAACATATCTTATGTCAGAATTCGAGATGAAGGATCTTGGAGGTTTGCACAACTTTCTAGGTATAAAAATTGATCAGAAAACTGATGGTATGTCCCTTAGTCAAACAGCCTACTTGAAGAAAGTTCTCAAGAAATTTGGTATGGAACAATGCAAACTGGTCAAGACACCGATGGAGACAAAACCACCTGAAATAACTACATCAGAGTGCATAATCCAAAAAAAACCGTACCGTGAGCTTGTTGGTAGTTTGATGCATGTGATGCTCTACACTCGCCCTGATCTGAGCTTCTCAGTGAATTTCTACAGCAGGTATCAGAGCAATGCAACAGAAGCTCACTGGATTGGACTCAAACGAATACTACGATACATTCAAGGAACACTTGATGTTGGTCTCTTCTTTCCGAAGAACTGTGATGTCGCCTTACGGGCCTACGTTGATGCGGACTGGGCCAATGACAGCAATGATCGTAAATCTACATCTGGGTATTTATTCCAAGTTTATGGTGCCACTGTTGGTTGGACTACACGTAAGCAGACTACAGTTGCCCTTAGCTCGACGGAGTCAGAGTTTGTCTCCCTGTCATCCGCCTCATCCGACCTACTCTGGTTGAGAAGACTGATCCAGGACCTTGGGATCACTCTAGAACCCACCAAGGTGTACGAGGACAACCAGTCCTGCATAAGATGTTTGGATAAATGGGAACATCGAAGACTAAAGCATATTGATGTCAAATACAACTTTGTTCGTGATTTGTATTTAAGTGGTGTTATTGATGTGATTTATCTGGAAACAAATGAACAATGTGCTGACATTCTGATAAAGAGTTTGGTTGGAAATAAGTTTGAGTACTTTTGTAATTATATTGGTTTAATCAAATGCTGATTCACTAGAGTCTATTTGCATGTACTTAAGGGTAGGCCTACATGTAGAATTTTTGCCTAATTTTTTGTGGATGTAGTTGAATTGAGGAGGAGTGTTAAAATATGCAATTCTATGCAAGAATATTTTCTAGCTTAGGTTGGTACCATCGTTAGATGTGTTGTTCGTTTTATTTTATCTAATTTGTTTTCATGCATATGAACCTGTGTATCAGTTGAGTCATGTTATTAGTTACAGTATGTACTGTTAATGCTTAAAACCGTTTAATCTTTTTCTATAAACTTGAGTACTCTGACATTATTGTATAGAACAAAAACTTAAGGAAAAACTTAACAAATATCATTGATTAGACATGTACACAAAACAAAAACAAGCTGGTTATATTACAGACATCCAAACAGCGGGTGAGCTGAGCTACATCTCCAAAATTAAGCAATACAATATGAAGTTTTTGGTCAAAGTGAAGTATCTACACAAGCGGTCGAATAAATATTACTAAAAGAAGGAGAGGGGGGAACTAAGCCAATCCACTAACAAGAAAAAGGTCAATAGGCCTGACCTCTTCTGGCATTTCTGAACAAAAAAAAAATGGCCACAACACTGTGTAAGAATAAAAGCTAAAACACACTGACTGGTTTCAAAGTGAATGGGGAGTGAGACAGGCAAGCATTTTATCACCAATCCTATTTAACATTGTAGTTGATGAAATAATTGCTGAAGTGCAGGGTCACAGAAGCCCAGGGGAATTAAAGGTGATGGCATATGCAGACGGCGTCATAACATGGGAGTAAATTGAAGAGGTCTTGGAGAGAGACCTAGTCAAATGTGCAAGCGCAAATGAAAGATTTGGATTGGGCAAGAACGAGGAAAAGCGCAAGACAATTAAGGCAGCTAGAATCTCAACTAAGCAAGGGAAGTGACAATTAATGGAAAGGAACTTGAAAGGGTGGAATATTTATGTCATAGAGGAATTAGGATTACCACAAACGGTAAAATTAAGGAGGAAAATGAGACAAAGAATGTGGAAGAGTGGAAAATTCTATCATGAGGTTTAAGGATTTAATTTGGTTGTGGAATATAGGAAAAGAGGCCAAAACTTTGTTATATATTTAGCATGTTAACAATCAATATTGATGTATGACTATGAAACCTGGACATGGAGAGAGAGAGAGAAAGCGAGATATTTAAATGGATTTCAGGTTGTGGTGATGAAGTTTCTGAGAGGTATTGAAAAAGTTAAAAGAAGATATAGGATAAGGAACAAAATAATTGGGGATAGCTTGACACTAAACCATTATAAGGGATGATGATGATGAAGAGGAAAAGGTTGCAGTGGTTATGGCTTGAAACAAGAATGGAGGACAGAATGCCTAAGAAAGCTCTACAGAATAAGAAGGGTATAAGACCTATTGGAAGTCCATGTATAAGATGGATGGACCAAGCACAAACTGTCGTTGAGGCTGAAGAAGTGGACAGAAGACACGAGGCAGAGGGAGAAGCTTGGAGAGATCGACAGGAATGGAAGCGGTTATGACAGGGGACTCTCAAAGGTAGAAATATCCATGATCATCATTATAATCATTATTATTATCATCATTGTCATTGTCATCATCATCATCATCATGACACACTAACCTGAACTGGTACTAAGCTATAGTATAAAAAAATATAATAAAAGAGCTTAGCCAAATTTTTAAATCTTACCTGGTCTACATTAGTTTGGCCTCTAACAACCATCCTAATTTCATTGTCAATAGAATGAATTTTGCACTCCATCCCATTGAGAACATCATCAATGCTGGAGAGGGACTGCTCTGTTGGGAATATAGAGTTGATATAGTCTACAGAATTGAAATCAGGCTGGTCTAATGGGTCATCACTTGGGAGTACCTGAAATTTGCATTTTGAGGAAATATAAATTCACTATTTGGTTAAATTTTTTCACCAAATATGTTCAATGTTTGGCATCAAATAAGTGTGTGAAGTTGATTTCCCTTATGATAAGAAACAAACACTCCAAGATAGCATGGCTTACAAACACACATTTTTCATCAATTTTGAAGGTGGCTTCAATGTAGTTCTCTATTTAAAGCCTAACCCACAACCTTTCAGAGGAAAAAAAAGTTAATTTTTTGGGGGAAAAATATAGAGTAAGATTTAATATTTTATATTGCTAATCCTAATCTAGTGAGAATTTTAAAATTGAGTTTTTTGACTCAAAGATGTTGACACTTAACCTTTTTGAAATGCAGCCCCCTGAGTATTTTCAATGTTCAATGCGGCCCTCTTCATTAAACATTAATTAGTTGAAACTCATGGAACATATAGTGAAATGAACCAATTCCTGGCTCTATATTTTAAACTTGGTCACTCTACAGGTAATTAATTAATGAATAATGAAAACCCATTTTTCACTCATATTTAGAAAATTAGGTCTATTATGGTAATAACTTTGTTTTGTGTAAAGTTAGGGCTTTTACATTTTGAGTTTGAATTGACAAATTTTCATATTTTGACATTGGTAGACAAGATATGACATGATTATGAACACAGAATGTGTGCATCAAAAAGTAAAATTATTAAAAATATTGAACTGTTGTACACATTATCTTAGCATAACATTTTAAAAGTTTATTGTTCTGGCAACTATTGGCTTACAGTTAAGTTTATAATAAAACTTTAAGATCTTTTTTATTAGATGCCCCAATAACAAACATTTTAACTGTAAGAAAGGTTGTGTTTACAAATACCGTATATAGCCTGATATTTTAATTGAATAAGTTAAACTATGGATAAATTAACTTCTCTAGAATTTTTAATGTAGGTGTATTTCTGATTTAAAGGTTGGTATACTCAAGTTCAGGATTCCCTATTTGAAAATGGTGGCTAAACTGTTTTTAAGAGGTCATGGGGACTATTAAGAATAAATAAAGTATGGATCAATGTCACCTATATGTGCATAGCCTGAACAAGTAGTAACACACTGTGCTTAAAAAAATATAACAATATATAAATTATGTTGTCTTATTATTTCCACATCATCATCATCAATATGTAGGTATTAAGTTACCTATTCCATATTATTAGCTGGTAAGATTTTGTTTAGTTTAGTTTAAATGTTCAGTCGGCCATTACAAATGGTTTATGAGTTTTTGTGAAGACGCTTAATTTACTTTGTGTTTTAACTTAAAGATGTGGAGCGTAGGTTATTTTAAAGTCATTACTGGCATAAATTTTTTTTTTATAAAGTACATGTAAGCCTCATGATACGTCTAGTTATTAAATATTATCATGTTTTCTGTAGATGGACATATACAAGAATTTAAAGCTCCAGCTTTCAAGGTCATATTAAGCATTATAACCGAAAGATCACTTAAGTGGGTGAGAATTTTTTAAATTCAATACCGGTATCAAAGGTGTTTTTTTTTTTGTTTTGTCTTGTTTTATTCAATTCTCCATGTTTTTATGTTTAACAATTTTGTTATTGAAAAAAGAGCCAAAAATTGAACGAATAATTGCTACTATCCCTTTGCTGTCTTAGAAAATTTTCAAATTCTGTTTGTATTAGTCCTAAGTGCACATGATTATATTTTTAAGATTCTATTTTCTTTATTTAAAATGTGAAACAAGGACTTTAAAATGGTAAAAATTTGAATGTTGTAGCTTAATTAGGACTCCGAATATAAATATTTCAGTACTTGTGTTTTTATTGTGATTCTAGTGACTTTGTTTTGATTGTATACTCTGATTAATTAAAATTATCAAACTCTATAAATCTTGATTATTTGAGTCAGTCTTATAATAGACCTATTTAATAATAATAATAATAAAACAATAAGAACTATTGTACACTATAATCAAATCATAATAGCTTGTACCCCTATCAATGATGAAAAAATGTGATCACACCAGTATGGAGGATACAAATTAAACCAAATAATAAAATAATTGGGCTGTTGAACCTACAAAAGCGATCCCACTATTTCTAAGAACAAGGTATTTCCCAGAAAACATTTTCTTAGAAGCTGCTCTTCCCATGCTGTTTAGATTTTTAGAAAAATGTTTCTGAAATAGCTCCATGAGTAGGCATCTTTTCATTTTGTATATTCTTCCATAGCGACAGATCCTTTGACTGCCATTTGTTCTTTTATTTCGATATGCATGCATATTATTTACTCAGATGTGATTGGTATTATTGATTCACCATAATCTGAGACCTGATGTAAACAAATCCACATAGAAGTCTATGCTCTAATTTGCTAGTGAATGGACTTCTTGGTATCCTTTCACTAAATATTCCCTCTTTTGTTTTGTATTAAACTCATTTTAAAATAACATTAGAAAATTATTATAACTAAAATTATCCCTTTACTTTATTTATAAATATTATACTTTAAGCTTCGAATACCAACAAACTCTTGTCTCAGTGTTGGGGGACCCCATGGTACAGTCCTTATCACATGTAACATCAAGTCATTAGGCATTAGGTCAGTCAACAGTTCATCCCCCCAGCGTTAAGTGACAGGTGTTGTGAGTGTTTAGTGCTTCCAGTCTATTTATGGCATTTTCTGAGTCTGGCCTGAATTTTGATATACATAAGACAGGAAATTTAAGATAATTAAAAAATACAAAGATTAGTAGTGATCTACTTTGCTATGATACTGACTATACATGGTCACAACTGTTTAAAATATTGCACTGGTGTTCTACCAATCCTGTATATCTGTCGCGTGGTGATATGGTAATGTATGTTTACTTCCAGTCTCAGGTTAAAATGAACCATTAAGTCTGTATAAACTAGTCCTCTGATACCGTGGCATCAATTTCTTAAGGACCACGGACCTACGGATACGAAGTCTGTGTCAGGGCCTATAGTAAGGTTGATAAAAAGAAATGCAAACCTAGTATGAAACGTCAAATATAAATATTATTATTATTATGAAACAAAGACCCGCATAACATTTTTGAGAATATTAATGGAAATTTACCAATTCTATTGCACTCTGAACTTCCTTCGGAAAAGTAATTAGCTCGTTTATAACTTCTTTGTCTACCATTTCATTCCATACATTTTCAACAGACATTACTTCTTAGCTGCAATAAGTCCGCCACATCCACAATAAACTAACCGTTTTAAGCCAACCTATGAAAAATAAAAGACACTAAGCCAGATCTTAGTTCCAAAACTTCTAATAGAGCACACTAAACTCAAAAATTAGTTTCAAAACATCTCATAGAGGGCATCAAGGGTATAAATTTAGTTTTAAAAAAAAGGGATATAGAGCGCAGGACACAAAGAAAGTTAATTTCAAATAGTGTGATTAATAATTAATAAAGAAAATAACACCCGTTGGAGATAAATCTAGAAGGAATAAAATAATTAAACACAGGCTACAGCAAATCTATATAAATGTGGTGCCCAGACCTGCGGGAAATTAAGTTTAAAGTAAATGTAGGTTCTTGATAGCGCTATTTAGAATCTGATTTAAGGTGTCACAACTACCATAATTTAAACTGCCACACGAGCGCACGTGGTGGTAATTAGACTCATAGGTGCCTAAAACCAATCTACATAGGCATGGTGCCTGGATCTGCTGAAAATTTGGGGTAAATTACCTTTTGATTTAAACGTGCGTGTTAAATAGCGCTATGATGACTTTATTTTGAGGTGCAACAACGTTTATATTTGAAACTGCCACACGAGCACACATGGTGGCGAATACCCTCATAGATACCTACATCTAATCTACATAGGTGTGGTACCTGGGTCTGCCAGATATTTGGAGTAAATTACCTTTAAATTGGAACGTACGTGTTAAATAGCGCTTTGATCAATTTACTTTAAGGTACCAACGCAGTGGTGGATATAAAAGTTTTGCGCCCCAACCATCACCCCCATTTTTTTTTCAAGCGTTTTAGGAGTTTTCAGAGGAAAGCGATCTTGTTCGGCGAGGGAGGAAGCAGTGGAGGGGTTGGAAGTTAGTATTCGAGTAAAGATTTCTACGAAAGAAAATCAGGCATATACATTGTACATGCCCTACAGTAGCTTGAGTTAACATTATGAAGAAGGGGAGGCCAACGTCAGTTACAAACTACAGTTATTTAAAAAGAAATATTGTCATTCTGACTTTAACTTGAACTATTTTGATAATGTTAGCCAATAATTTTTAAACGTAATTATTAAAGTCAAAAAATTAAAATAATGCTATCCAAAATGTGCCGTCCCAAGGCCCGTCCCTAGTGGGCCTATAGTGTAAATCTGCTTCTGATCCAAAGCAAATATTTTCGCCACTAGTTCAAAGTAATTGCTACATTATAATGTACGTTGTAAGCCGAGCGTATGTGATCAACATGCTTGTCACAGACACGTTACATAAAACGAAATGTAACAGATAATCTTTCCTCGCACATTTTATTTGAACCTCAAATCATTCTTCAGACTTACTAAAAAAAAAATTATATTAACTTGTACTTTCAGTTAATGACAGTGTATTTAATAATCTGCTATCATCTTGGGATTGTTTGTATGTTTAATCCAATAACACCTTATTCATACAACATTTTAGAAAACATTCTAAAATAATCTTACGTAAGGAGTGTTGATAGATTAAAACTAAAGACTTAGATAGTGATTGATAATAAAGATTAATGAGAAAGAAAAGGCAAAAAAGTTAAATTAAAGGAAAGTGAAATTAATGCGTTAAAATCATTTTACAATACGAATCTTAGGTTAAATAAAAACATATAAAATAATATGAGTCAAAGGGGGGCTAGTAAAATGAATTACAAATATATGGTTGACAATATTTATAAATAAACCTGCAAGTCAAGAATCTAACAAAACAATAGGTGTAATATGGTAATAACAATTAGAATGAAAGTTGGCTTAATTAAAAATAATAAGCTAAGTATAAGGAGTTAAATATAAAGTAGAATAAGAGCATAAGTAAAATAATTATATGAAATATAACGTGATTGAAAAACGTAGTTACGAGATTGTCAGACAATATTAATTGATATAAGTGGAACAAAGTAGCAGAATACTACTCAATCTCACTGTATGTTAATGATTTGAATTGTAACTTTCACTTTATTATTCTGCTACTTTGTTCCACTTAGATCAATAGCCGGCTGTTATCTCAATCTTAAGCATAGAAAAGACAGTTTTAGTTGCAACATTGACTATTAGTAACGCCAACAACCACTACTAGCGCTGAAAACTGTTCATACTCGATACATAGGAGATATCGATCTATACTCTCCTTTATCTATGGTTGCAACGAATGGCTTGTCCGTTGTCCGCTACTTCAAGTAAAGGCATCCTTGCAAACAATGTTAGATTAACGTAAGTATTAGAATATAAGTTTATTTAAGTGTTTTAGTATAGTTGTACAATGTTCTTTGTCTTATACAATGTAAATACTTAGATATTTAACTATCACTATGGTGTTTACATGCGGTGTCTCCAACTGCAGGGGAAATTATCCGAACATACCTAAAGTACAGCTATTTTAATTTCCTAAAAATGTTGATCTTCGTGAAAAGTGGCTTCATGTTATCCGAAGAAAATATTTCACTCCGACAGAATATACCAAGGTATGAATAGATCAAGACTTCATTGTTACTGACGTTAGTAAGCTATCATAAAATTAATATTTTGCGTTACTCATGTTTTATCCCAAAATGTTGGTTGATCGCTTAAAGTTATTTTATGAGGCTAGAGGAATTCAGTTAGGATCTTGATTGTGTTGATGAACAAATTTAATTTATGTAGATTTTTTTTTTCTGACTTATTCTCAGGAAATAGATATAGAACTAGATGTGTAGGCTAATATTAGGTAGGTGTGTTATTCTAATTAATGATTTGTCTTCTGATTAATTTTTTGTGTTTATAAAGTGCAATTTAAATATATTCATTGTAATTTAACTTAAATAAAAATAAAGGTGCGCTCTTAGTAGCCACCCACCTCGGTGGCGTAGTTGGCTGACGCGCTTGTCGTGTTGAGCTCTACTGCCGAGGACGGGGAGATCGAGGTTAGAATCTCGGTCGGGTGAACTGGGGGCGGTTTTTCCTAAATGGTTTTCCACTCTCCCTCCACGTAAATGCGGGTTCACCTCCTCTAATTCAACCTTCCCAATTCCTAATCCATTAGAGTAATTAGTACTTAAAGCGTATAACCCGAACGGGCAGTAAGACGCGGTGCTAAATATTATTATTATTATCTTAGTAGCCTACTAAACAACTAGATCAATACATTCTCAAACACATTATTATGATTGTTGGGTACTTATTGATACACAAATATAAAATTAAGTTTATAACAAGTTGTATTTATTCAATATAATGACCCGGTGTAGTAGTGCATTAGCTTGCTTCTGATGGGGAGGTCAGGGTTCGATACCAGAGGAATAAATATGAGATGGATTCATTGATTAATGAATTACCATTCTCTATTCAATAAAACGCTGGTACATTTCCTTAAATCTCATCCTTTACATTATTTATGCTTGGATTTGTTAATTAGTACAAGATTCAGCGAAACCATAAAACCAAACATGCAGCACTTTATCTAATAAAATTGCCATATATCTTCCCTTCCAATCATATACAGCATAATTAGGTGGTAGATTAACGTAGCTGTGGCCAAGGGATCTAATCGAGACACTCTCATTGCGCCCACATGATGTGAACGGGGAGGTCAGGGTTCAACTCTCATCTGGAATTACTGCTATAATTTTATTCTAAATTATTCTCTAGGCCCAAACTTATCCACATACAAGTGGTGATGCATTTCCTCAAAGCATAGCTTTATCATCCCTGTCTGGTTATATTAATCCGTTAATAGTTTTACTGTTGAATCTGCACTATTCACTTCTGTATCAACTTAATAGTTAAATCGAACACAGACAATAGCTTGATTTTTAAAATTATAATAACCATTCAATACATCAAAACTTTTTTCCTTTATTCAATTTATTAGCCTGCTTGTGCCCTTTAAACTTTTGAACTAATTTAATAATTTCAAACAAATTGCTCCCACACTTAAAAACCTCGCAAATAAATGAATTCATATTTTGCAATCAAAAAATGTACTGTAATTGTTTTAAAGCTAGGTGGAGCTAGATTATTTTGCACTTTTCAATTTTGTAACTCCACTGACACTTAATAATTTACCAAAGCATAAAGGGGAATGTATTGTTAAAAATCTGCTTAACTTTTTTTATTCAGGTTTAATTTAAAACAAAGGTGGTAAAATATTTTTTCCAAAGAGATCGGTTAGGATATGTGATAATTTAGGTTAAATTTGCCTCGAATACATTCGACTGGGCTCGAACCACAAACGCGATATCATCAGCATCCGAGTGAAATGTTAGTATAACATTTACAACCCTGATCTCTGCTGTGGAGGATAGTTTTTTTTAAGTCCCAAAATGTTTTCACAAATATAGAAGAACCTCATATTCAACATATTCATTTTTAATTGTAGGTGTGTGAGATTCACTTTCAAAATAATGACATTCAGAGGGAAACGGAATGCTATGATGAGAAGACGGGGAAGAAAATAACAGTTTCAGTAAAACGACCGAGGTTAGAGGTTGGTGCTATTCCATCTCAACTACCCAAATGTCCAGAATATTTATCTTCATCGCGGCCTACAAGGGAAAATGTTGATCAGCGCCAAGAGAGGATTGATAATGATAATTTAAGACGTGCCATAGCTCAAAGTGTTATATCCAAAGAAACGTATGATGGTAAAACACTGTTTTCTTCATTTTCTGAATTTTTAAATTGCTTGGAAAGGGAAAAGTTTTCTGACGTATGGACAGTTTAACATAAAAATGATCAAGTTATATTTGTGGTTATTGATATGACACCTACACCTGTGATTCAAGTATCAGCTGTTATTAATGAAAAATTGGAAATGTCTATATTTATTGATAAAGTTGAATTTAAAAAACTAGGTAAGCACATATTTCCTAAACTGGTCAATAATATTAATGATCTAGTTAACATCATCATCATCATCATCATATTAAGATTTTCACCCATGTGCCCTTTAACAAGTTAGAGGGTTTCGAATTAGTATGTAATTTTTCTTTTGCCTTATGATAGTAATAATTGTTCTAAACGCACATGTCTAATAATTTGTAATAACCTGACCCAACCTAATGTAGCACCACTAAAATATTTTTATAACACATTATTTTGGTTATTGTTGACATTATTGACATCTTCATTGAGAAAACATTAAAATGTGTTTAAATTTGACAGGTATTTTGGCTCCAATTAAAAATGTTTTACTTTTAGTAATAATAGTACTGAAGTATTATTACCGTATTTGCTGTGTTCCCTGTAAACGCTGTATTTTAAATAAAAAGGACATAAATGTGACTTTAAAACGCCCTTTATAGCACATGAAAGGTTTTAAGAAAAATTTAAACTGTGTTAATTTGATGTGTTTAGAATTAAATTGTGGCATATTGACAATAGAAACAGCTGTATTATTCTTATATAGTTGATGCTTTATTTAAGATGTGATACGCTTTTTACTCTAGATTGATAATCATTCAAATATGTTTCTAGTTTAACTACATATTTAATTTATAAAGCACTCAGAGAAAATGCAATGTTTATAAGGAACATATGTAATATAACCTAGTTCCATATAAATACATAGGTGATAAAATAAATATTAAAATGATTGAAACTATTATTATTACTACTTGATGAAAGTGAAAATACCTAATGCTATCCTATAAATATGCTCCACGTTCCCCCTACTAGCGTGTAGGGCCTACTGATGTCTGCTCAACTCTCTTGTGACGTCACAACTCAGCGCCGAGGCCTTGTGTAGTCTAGGTGGTGTCGGTGAAACCCAGCAGAGCAATAATTATTCTAGGGAGGGTGTGAGGTTAAAGGTCATTAAACTGAAAAATGATTTGCATGACAGGGTTGTTTAGGAGACAAGGATTTCCTTAAAAAGCATCTTTTGAAGCTTCATTTGAATAANCCCCCCCCCCCCCCTATACCTTAGAGGGGTGGGGGGGCATTCCATAACCCCCAGACCCCGCAAAACAATATTTCTGGAAAATCTCATAAACATAAAAACCGGGAGTGGCCTTGGTGTCTAGCCCACCCCTACTGCCATTTTAATTTATATCTTGAAGACAATTTTTACCGCCTGATTACACCTGCTTCAGTGATAGAATGGTGTAAGACACAGCAATCACTAAACTAATTGAGAATGAGAGAAATTTGTAAAATTTAAATTGTTTCACGAGCTACCAAGTTAAAAATTTTATCAAATCACATTTTGACCATTATTGTAATATATGCAGGGGAATTTACATCCCACTTAAGCGCAAATGGGGTCAGAGTTTGTAGCCTCGATTCATAAATGTAATTTAAAAATGCATCTTCATTTTGATTATGGTCGCACAAAAAAAAAGTCCAAGCGAGCCACCGAAAATGCCGTAAACTGGTATCTAACGATCCACGGTTTGGCATCCCCTGGTCTAAGGTGTCACTGTGTCAGTCTCTCAATATACTAAACAGCTGATGACAGGGAGATTGGGGTTCAAATACCAGTCAGGTGGATTAAGGGTGATTCTTCAAAAAATGTTTTCCACACAAATGTGGGAAAGCATAATTTCCTATAAATTAAACCATCCTCATCTCTGACACATTTAGAGTAATTATTTCTTAATCACATAGCCCGAATGAGTCTCTTGGTTTGTATGTCCAAAATTTGCTTAAGATCCGGCAATCATCGTTAAAGCTATAAGGATAGTTGTTACACAACCTCCTATAGACAAAATTAACATTTATTTTATGTTGCACGCAATCGTTCAAGATCTATTTTAATCTACTTAGTTGAATTTTCCATAACATTTTTGTATGATTTCAGGATCCTTCTTTTTTGACTCGCCAACTAATGGGCTGCAAATGTTATTTTGAACAAGAAGACACGAAGAAACTGTGAGTGTGCACCTTACCAGGGGTGTGGTATGAAGGGGGGGGGCATTGGGAGAGTTTAAATATTTAAGTTACCAGTGATGAAACCTTAGAGAGGCAAGGGAAAGAATTTTCTTTTGAATGGAATAGATTTGTTCTTTTCTGCTGTAGATTTATTTTACACCCTTTGATCTTAAATATGAAGCCAAAAGAGGGCCTTTAATCAAACTCACAACAATAAATTCTAGAAGGATCCCATTTTTAAAAATATGCTAGGAAATAACCACTCGAAATAGCTTCTAAAGGCATCCAGTTTTTCTAAATTACTGGAAGAAGAGCCCTTAAAATAGCTTCTTGAACAGTGATTCTCAAACTTTCCCCAGTGGATGACCATTTGATAGCACCCTGTGAACACACGAACCACAGTTTGAGAGCCACCATTCTAGATACATCTATTTTTAAAACAATATTGATGAAGGAGGATCACTCTAGACAGATATTGTGATGGATGGGGGGAGGGGGAGAAGGCCTATTCGTGGCACGCGAAAGTATTTTAAGTGGCACAGCTAAATTTACCATAGTTAAAGAATAGCATTAACAAACTATTACTATGTAAAACGAATAAATCACCTAATTAGGCCAAGTTAGTAAATTGATAACTCTTAGCTATTAAGTTGGCATTTCTGTGTATTGCCATGCTTTTCTTTAAACATGCAATTATCTCTTGTCATATTTTTAGTAGAGTTTTTCTGGGTTTTTTTCTGATGTCTTATATAAAATAAACCGAAAAAAACTATTAGTTCAGTCAGGAATCAAATATAAAGTACACTATCAATATTTAAGTAGGACTATTAATGGTTTGTTGTGTTTTTAGAAAGATGGTGGTGAATACTATACTAAGGTAGGCTAGTTTATAGATGTTGAGGTTGAGTGAATCACCCAAGATTATTAGAGCAAATAGTAACAAGTCAGAAAAAAAAATTGCTAGCACTGCCCTAAACATACCCTGCTTTGGCAGAGATTTAGAATAAAGTACTTGCTCTGATTTTAGCTTTGAAGAATTGGCTGAACGTTGAACTGAATTTCGTGTATATTTTAATAAAATAAAATCCAGCATTACTTGTTTAGTTAGTTTTAAACTACAAATATTTTTCGGTCCTTAAATTAGCATCTGAAATTACTGTAAACTTTTAAAAAACCTACTATATTTGCAAAATTCATGGTTGTGCACACCCGGGGCACCCTCACAAACAACAACAACAACAACAAAAAAGAGTAAAAGCTGGAGTGAAAAAAGAACGATATATTTATTTATTTTAAAAAGTGTTGACATATATTACAAGGGTAGTGTTTAATGTAGGATTGAAATCCTGTTTCTGGGCTAGCCGATGGATGGAACTGCAATTTATAATGTTGGTGTTATAAAGAATATTCTTGTAAAATAAAACATTGATTCTTCCTTGCTTTTAATTTATTCTAGTTATTAAAAGAAATTAAACATATTTCCGAGGGGGGTAGATTTCACTCACTTTGAGTAAATTGTCAGTCTGGTACCTCCAATAGTCACACCCTATGTACTCTTATGGCAAACATAAATAATTGATTTTTCTTTGTGCTTAAAATTAAAGTTTATTAATGTGAATTTATGGGGGGGTCAAATAAAGGAGTCATCCCAAGTACCGATTACTCTAGTTACGCCACTGCAACTTACTATACATTCTAATAATATGATTAACATTCTGAACATAAAATAACACCACACGTGTGATGTTTTGATGTGGATTTACTTATTTATGTATGTATTAGCACCGCGTCTGTACGGGTAATATGTTAATAAACATAGTATGTACTAATTATTATAACAGGCTTAAGATGATAAAGGTTGTTATTAAATGAAATGTACCCGCATTTACGTGGAGGAAGAGTTAAAACCAATTAGGGACAAATACTCACTACACCTGACAGCGATTCAAATCCCGATATTCGTATTATCGGCAATCCAGTCTACTGTGAGGGTGATGCCTTAGACTAATTTACCACCAAAGTGGGTGCATGTCATGCTATATGAACAAAATGATTCGACAATGATTCAAAAACTTATAACATTGTAAGAATCTCAATATTGTTGGCAAGTAGTTTACTCGACAAAACTTCACATTGCTCCCACACATCAAGTTCATTTACAATAGTCTAGTTTGCTGGCAAAGAAGAGGTCAGGGTTTGAATTCTGGTCAATCTGGGGGTGATTTTTTCCAAATTATGTTTCACTCCCCTCCAAAGCTAATACGAGTTAATTTCCTCTCAGCTCTTTATTAATTGTACCTACCTCATTTATGCGTAAAAACATAGTCCGAAGGGTTAGAGGAACAAAAAAATGTTTACAAAATACATTATGCAATATATTAAATACTTAGTTAATTTATTATTTTTCTTTGAATCAATATTAAACTATTGACATTCTTATGGATATCTAACTAAGTTAATGAGGGTGGGTGACTTCTCTTCTAATAATGCTATTTATCATTTCGTTGACAAAGAGGGTCTTCATTTAATTGATAATTCTGACAAGCTCAGTATGAATTTAACAATATACATTAGTAAATTTTAGAAAACATTCTAAAGTAGTTAAAGTAAGGAGTGGTAATAATTAAAGTTAAGACGTTTGAATTTACATCTCTCAGTCGTAACAACACTTTGTGTCCTGCACAACAATTTGTTTCCATGATTGTGATATTTATATACCGAAACTTGTCGGAAGAAAAAAAAAATCAGCATCCTTCTTTGGCTGATTATCACAGTGCACCCTACATGACAGGAATGAAGGGGTGGGGTGCAATTAAACATAACTTAGTAACACAAAAAGCATACAATTTATTTTTGAAGGACGTAATACATCAGAGTAGCAGAGATCACGGTTTATTACTGGAAATTGGCCGTCTATTTGCTAAGGCGTAAAGTAGCCAAGCTACAGTGAAATACACATTATTATTTCTTTCAATAACTATAAACACTCGTTCAGCACTTAGAGTGCTCGGATAATGTAGTGAACACTCTGCCCAATACTGCCTCGGGAAGCCGTCCACATCTGTATTACCAGAACAAAACATTAGCGTAAGCAAGCCATTCGCTTGAAGTGCAAAGCAATATAAATGATCAAAACTGATTAAGGGAGGTGTACACTACTGAACGTCAATAAATCCGTGACGAGGGGGCAAGTATCTCGTCTAAAGGGACCAAAATTAGAACAGAAATGAGGAAGTCAAGACGGTGAAGTACTAACTTGGTGCACTCAGAAGGAGAGACCATATCTATACTACGGAACAACAGTTAACTAGATAACAGGGCCGAAAGGCCAGCCTAATTAGGCCAATAGTAAAGTCGGTCACACCCAAGGTAGGCGGGTAGGCGCTCACATACACAATAGTCACAACCATACATATATTCGCCCATACGCCTCAGCGTTACTACAAATATATCACTAACTGGCACTCAATGTAGTTCCTACATACTAGGGCAACTAAACAACTCATCTAGTGGCTACCAGATATAGTGACACACAAATATATACGCGGAATCAACTAAAATCTCACAAAACACGGAGGTTAACTAGTCCCATAACTCTAAGCACTTTTAGTACTCAATGGGAACTCGCCCTCAGTTTGCATATCCCTGAATCCCTGCTCTGAAAGGGCTGTCAATAGGTTCATAGTGAGAGTGCATTACTAGAACGTTCACACGCACCAGTAAATAGATCGTTGAAATGAGGTAGGGCTAGGGAGCCTAGCTTGTGACTATTCTTCTTCCCCTGGTAGACCTAGTAACAACATCTTTAAGTCTCCTATATCAGGCGGCAAGCTGTGAAGGCAGAGTGGAGTCCGGTAAGCAGGTCCTTGCACTCTAAGCGAGTGCAGTCCAGCTGGCTCTGTGGGACTCTGGCACGGGATAGTGAGCGAGCGAGCCGGGTTGTACCACAATGGTACAAGACGTGGTGTCGACTAGTAGCGTGGCTGGTACGAATGATGCATGGATGACAGAGAGTAGAACCCACACCATATCAGATGAAGTCGTCCGCAAGGGGGTACCGCTTTGGCACCAAGTATAGACAAACATTGTCGCTGGACGGAGTGCAGCGAGGATGAAGGGGAGTCAGACCCACACCATGTCTGACGTAGCGGATGGTCAGTAACCCAATCCAATGCGGTGAGGGCTAGCTGTCGCGACCCAAAGTTTGCCTTCCGCGGGAGTCCATGCTCTTCAACAAGGTCTGTTTGTACCAGTCGTACTGCTGGAAGTCTAGGCCGAGCGAGAATCATACACACAGTACTCGGTTGGTACAAAAGTCACATCCATAAATGTTGTAATATAGCCGTTCACTATTTATCAACGTAGCACTAAGTTAGATGGCCCTGCCCCTAGCAGTCAGGCAACGCGGCGTGTCCGGAGATTGGACGATACGTCGAGCTGATCCCAGCTCGGGAATACACTTGATACTATATCTTTTGGACGGACCGAGGAGTCGATCCCGTGTCTTCATGGGACTAAACTGCGCCTGCATGAGCAGTTATAGAAAGTAGAGGGGATAGAAGAAACCTAAGCAAGTCGACTACCGCGCCTCTTCCATGGAAGAACAATTTAGGAGAGTGATTCAGTTGAGAATAGATGAAGATCTTGGCGTAACGAAATGGGAGAGCTTGAATGTGGGGCCTCCAAGGGGAGCAAGTTTGGAGGGTTGCAGAATTTTATATTAAGGGTTTTATGTAATCATTTACTTGTGCGAGCTAATGATAATTAGCTCGGCACAACAGGAAGAAATGGGACTTGGAATAAGTTAAGACTTAGATTTTATGCATAACCTTAAAATCAAAATTATTATATTCCTCAAATCTTGGTAACAAGAACACTTATCACCTTTTTAAACTTCATATGGTAGATGTTAACCTACTAATTTAAAATTTTATGATTTATTTACAACACAGTTGGATTTTAAACTTTGTTTTGTCCTTAATTTATTGTATCCAAATTTTGTAACACAATTTTAATGTGTAATACATGTATTTTAGACTTGTCGTCAACACATGTTTTAATTCAGTTGATGATGTTATATAAATTTATTGGAAATTTTCATATATGACATTTTGTTGCTCATTAGAAGCAAATTATAATCAAACCTTTAGAATTTTAATATCACTTAATTTATCTACCAATGTTGAAACTATCTAAGTAATTCATTAAATTACATTTTTATATTTTGTTATATTTATGTTCTGAGTTTTCTATCTAAGACTCAACTTTAATAAAATGCATTATTGTTATTTGTTGATACCAGCCCAGGGTGCTCTGCGTGTCAGGACAAAAGCTGGCACAGCTACTGAGGCGCTTGTATAGTGTGTTGCTGGGGGGCAGGCCTCTCAATGACCAAGTCATCTTAATGATTGGTGTCAATGATTTACTGGTAAGTATAGAGTCAATAGCTTAACCTACCATTTGCACGGTTTTGTAACAGGCAGGCTATAAACAAATATTAATATATTATAAGTATACATTATTTTAACTTATGTTCACAGCAAAGGACTAGACTGGGAATAATGAAAATGAGGCTACAGAAGATTGTGAGCCTGTTATGCAGATATAAAAGAAGTGTAATCATACTCACCTTACCGCCAATCCCAAGACTTTCAGTCGAAGATCATTTCAAACTTAAAAAATTCAAAAAGTTTGTGATGAAGATGGGTGGTACGTAATCAAGTAATCCTTTATATTCGTATAACCTGTACGAGTAGTAAGAAGCGGTGATAATAACTAAATAATCCTTTATCATGTTCTATAACGCAAACATACCAATACAGATTTAATAAACCACAAATATACAGGTAGTAGGATGCAATGAAAAAAAAAAGTATAAGTTAATCCCTTCTTACGCTAGTAAGATAAATAACGTCGAAGAAAGGAGTAGTTAATTATGTTGGCTATAGAGAGTTTTCACAATAAATGATATAAGATAACATTAGCACTGTATATTAATGGTCTTATTTAAATTTTAAATAACATTTATTAAAACTATTGAACTCATCATCGATAAATATATGATGTTGGCTCAACATATTACCCATTTTGTTTGTTTATTATAAAAATAGACAAATTTGTATAGGTTCCTAGAACAAACTGAGTTTGGCATGTGTATTTATTAAACACTTTACACTTATTGAATATTTAATACGGGTGGTTGGGAAGATAAAGTTAACATAGAGGAAGTGCACTCTCAATAAAGATGTGGAAACTATATTTAAAACCAAACCGTAAGAGGACTAACTGGTTTTTTTATGCTGAGTTACCCATCAACTGACAAGTAAATTACGAGACTAACTACTTGTGGGTGACCTGGCGGTCTAGGGGTAAGGTGTCAGACTTCTGTGCTGGCGGCCGGGGTTCAATCCTCAGTCCCGGCACAGATTTATCTGATTACCAAACCCTTCCTTCACCTCTGACAAGACATCTTGTGAATGTGGGGAATGCCAGGCCTCCACCGTGGTTCGGATTCCACGTTAAACTGTAGGTCCTTCATTTCATCTGACAATCACCCTACCATTACACATTAGCGTAAGTGCGTATAACCCGAACGGGTAGTAAGACGCGGTGCTAATAATAATAATAATAACTTACTGTAATATTATGATTTCAGAACAAGATGCCGTGCGGGCCATTGATATTTATGGCCTATTTCTCCTCCACAATGGAGCCATAAACTTGAACTTGTTTGAACGGTGTGTGTTAATGCTTAAAATTTACAACATATTAAACAATGAAATATACACCAATTTAAAACACATTAGTTTTGAATACACTCAAATAGTGAATGTAGGGTGGACTATTGGTACCATGGTACTGAGGCCAGGATTTTCTGGGGCCCAGGCATGAGATAAGGATTCATAAGTTAAAAAAATTATAGCATGGGAACTAGAATAAAATGTAAAATCTATCAGTGATAAGCAATTAATGCCTCTACATCCTAAGGAATTGTGAAAGCTCAGTCCATCGGCTGGGATTTTCTCCAAATGAACTTAATGGAATTTGTCACAATTATATGTTTGGCTTAGTCCATTCTTGTTCTTCGTTTCTAAGTGTTTGGAAGTTTCACGAAGTACATAATTTTTGTACTTAGATTAAATTTGGCTCGTGCAAAGAGTTGAGTAGTGAATGAACTTTGGTATTTAAATCCAAGTATTTCATCGTTTGCGCAACATTTCAGTGTTCAGTTTCGTATTGATTTTTAACAGGGCTTTTGTTTTGTAAACGTGAAAAAGTGGCTAAAAGTGTACAACGAGGGCTGGACAGGGTGGCATGGGAGTATTTCCCCCAATGGAAATAAACCCCCTTACCCCAACTGGGATTAACTCCTTCCCACCCCTACAATAAAATCCAACCTTATACATTTATTTCCCACCCTCGGATATTCTCGAATAGTGAGCCGTAAAAATTAGCTTGTATCAAACTCCAATTAGCTTCTAAATGCATCTAAGTGATAAATATTTGTCAGGGGATACCTACAAAATGTTAACAGTTTCTTTAATAGGCATCTTAATTACGCCCAAAATTTAGGTCCAAGATCACTCTAAATATCTTCTAAGAGACTAAGAACATTAAAATTTCAGGAAGACCACTCCAAATATTCTCTAAGGGTATCCAAAAAACTATTTTTATATAGCAAAACAATCACAAATTTGCTATGAAACATAAACTCAAATAAGTCAGAACCAAACAAAAAAGCACAATTATGCTAAGTTGAAAACTATGAAGGGTTTATTTATTTATTTATGTGGTACTGACATACTTTTCATAGTTTGTCATAGCTCAAAAAATTTAGAAAATATTATTTTCTTTTATTTTATTGCAAAGCTGACAAATGAATAAGTCTTTTACCCGCCTCGGTAGCCGCACTGTCTAACGCGCTACTCTCATGTTACTAAAATACCAAGCCCCCTTCCCCATAACAAGTGCAAGTACACATTGAGATTGTGTTAGGACACGGTTCAACTAAATCAAACAAGCACACCATGATCACGTTAGACTATAAGTCATAGACCATTTTTAATACTATCTACCGTCGAAAAATACAAACAATATTATATATTCAAACTAAAACATTCAAAGAATACAAGTAAAATTTCAAAATGAAATAAGAACATGCTTAAGTAAGGGTGGCCGCCTCTGTGGTCGAGTGGTCTGAGTATCTGGCTACAGATCCAGAGGTACCGGGTTAAAACCCTTGCGCTTCCAGATTTTATGTGAAACAGTGGGTCTGTAACGGGGTCAACTCAGACTCATGAGGTTAAATGAAGAGGTACAGTAGCCCCATGGCTTCTTTGGTGCTGACTGACAGTTCACAGCTGACTTCTGACAGTCAACATTTAGGTATATACCTACATTTTAACTGTCAGAAGGGACAGCTGCTAAACACATGTTTTTGCAGATCATATGGTTCGGCGTAGGGATACATAATTTGGTCTGGTAACTTTTCAAAGCCGTCAGCTGTGACCTGTCATTCAGCACCAAAGAAGTACTTGAATTTAAAAAAAAATAGCTGCTCAAGTCTAGAAAGTCGTGTTTGTTGGCTGGAGGTATCAATGTGTTGCCCAACACACCGAAAGAGTTGGCACCAAGGCCCCCTTCAGACGACCATTATCAGCTTCTCCGTTAGCATATGCTAGAGATAAAGGGGGAGGGGGAGGTTCACACACATCCACAGAATGGAAACGTTGCTAACGGTCTAAATGGCGGCACCAAGAATGGCTGTGTGTGAAACCCTCCATTTATCTCTAGCATTTGCAAACGGAAGTGCTACTGATGGCCATTAGTAGCGCCACCGAAGTGCCCTATCCGAAGAGGGCCTAATTTGTCAACCAGTCTGCAGCCATTCGGTAGGTATATCCCGATTGCGGGATGATGACATGATGCTACGTTTTATTTTAAATATGGTTACTTTAGCTTATCAAGTTGGAAACAAACGGAAAGGACTAATGCCTGCTAACCGAGGTTTTTAGGGAGGGTGGTCTGGACCCCCATGACCCTCCCCCATTGGCCACATTACTGTCTGAAGAGAAATCTCAAATTGACTAATAAATTACATTTAATTCCCAGATACCCTCTATGTTAGTTGAATGGTCTAACGCGTCACTCTCGCAGTAAACTGGACTGCCAATAACGGTGAGCTTGAGGTTCGAATCTCGGTTGAGTGTACGGAAGGCGGTTTTTCCTGAAGGTTTTCCACTCTCCCTCTATGCCAATCCGAGTAAAGTTCCTCTAATAACAACTTTCCTCTTCCCTAACCTGTTAGCGTAATTAGTACATGTGAGTATAATCCGGACGGGTAGTAAGACGCGGTGCCAATATATAAATAATTCCTAGATGAAAAAATGTATTACATCACCTATAAAAATATTTGATGTATGATTAATTTTACAGGTTCATTGGAGCACTTAACAATAGGAAAATAGATAAGGTCTATTGGAACCGAAGAGGAATCAAGTTGGTGGAGTTCAATTATTTAGACTTGGGCCACAATTTGAAGAAAGTATCGGCTTCTCTTAGTAAACCACATCTAATATATTGAAAATACTGATTCTGACAGTTGCTTGGTTATTCTTTTCAGTATTTTGGATGAATAGATAAAACTATGGACACTGAAGATAGCTAGCACGTTTTGTTTGGGAATAATTATCATTCAAACATAAAGGTTTCCACAAAATATATTTTCAATTACTTATAAACTATTCTAAAACTTACGATAATATATATGTATTTGTAACCACACGGCCTAATTTGTAAGAACTTTTGTATAATATTGTGTGTTATGGATTGTGAATGACAAAACGAGTGTTGCAGGTTGTTGTGATTAGCCTCTAAACAAATAGAATAGAGGAGCTGACCACATAAACATCGTCAGCATTCCTTAGTCAGAAACAATGCCAGAGGACAGGATAGAATGTATGCGATCCAGCCATCGTGGATGACTAAGCAACATCACAGTCTAGGGGTCACTGTTGCCAATTCGACACTCGGTGGGCTAGGATGACAGTTCATCAGTATTCGTAGAAGAGGGCTACCGCTCGGTACCAGGGTCTGGAGACCACCTAAGAGTCAGACAGGTCATTGGGTATTCCTAGCAACACCTTGTTTTGTCACAAACTTCCGAATATTTTTTAAGTTCTTTCATTCTTATATTATTATCAACATCACATTTGTAATAGAATATTAATACTATTAAACCTCTTTAAAAACTAGGTCTAACGTCAATCACGAACCCACACAAATATAAACAATCACCTCCCCCCATTCCTTGCTCCACCTGACAGATTCAAGGCAGACGTCATTGGGACAAGGGGGAGAATGTAACATATTTTATATTTTACTATGGAAAAATAAAATTGATGATACAATACAAAATACCTGGCACATTAAGGTTTTAGTCTGGGTCATTATTCGATTTTTATCCCTTATAAAATCATTGATTAACAGTAAAGAGCATTATTACTTTTTAGTATATGATGATTAAAATACAATTTGGTTAAAAAAATATACATATTGTAAGAGCATGATTATTTTAAGGTTTATTCTGGCAAGATGTTAACCCACGGTTGTACATTTCCTTGGAAGTCAAGAGTGTTGGGTTGCCATCCTGTTGACAGTAGCATATATCTCATATAGCTTGCATCCTTTTGATGATCGAGCACGGTGCGACCGATGGACCTTCTGACTGGTGAGAGATCGAGATCAGCAAGTTTAGGTGATAGATAGAATAACACCTTGTTTAGGGTTTGGAGCCATGCTAAGTGCATGGGGGTCGGTATCTAGCAACGACTGACCAAACGGCGGAATAAAATGTGATCTGGTGGTTCACCCCCGCCGGAGGTTTGATCGCGGATCTATAGGAAGGTTTGTTAGTCCCGCTATCGTGCCTGCTCTCTCATCACGGGAGATTTACCCGGTTACCTATGTAGTAGTTTAGTCACCTGAATAGATTAATAAATATACATTATTGGACTAACTCGCCAGTCTCATTCCCCACGAACCACCCATTCCAACCCCTACCGCTCGGGGTCCATCCCAACCATGTAAGTCCCTACAGTTCCCCGGTAGTGCTGTAGTTAGGGTTGGCTACCGGGCACCCAGATAAAACTAGTGACCTTATAAAGTGTTAGAAGTAGGATCGGGACTTTACAATATATATATTTGAATTGTAGAATATTTAGTCATGAGAGAACTACCGTGCCACACCCATGAAGACAAGTTAAAGCCACATATGAGTGTAATCGGCACCATCTGTGCTCGTGTGGCAGTTTCAAATATAGACAATGTGGTACCTTAAATTAGACGATTCATAGCGTATTCTTAAACACACATTCCAATTTAAAGGTAATTTACTTAAATTTCCGGCAGATCCGAGTACAACCCCTAGGTAGATTAGTTGTAAGACACCTATGAGTGTATGTGTGCTCGTGGGGCAATTTCGAATATTTAAGATGTAGCACCTTAAATTAGCGTAATTTTAGCGCTATTAAAAACACGTTCCAATTTAAAGGTAATTTATTCCACATATCAGGCAGATCCGGGTACCACACCTATGTAGATTAGTTGTATGCACCTATGAATGTATTCGCCACTATTTGTGCTCGTGCGACAATTTAACATATAGACCTTGTGTATCCTTAAATTAGACTTTTCATGGCGTTATTTAAAATGTATATTCCACCTTAATTTTTAGATTGCCGGCACATCTGGGTATTACACCTATGTACATTAGTTGTAGGTACCTATGAGTGTAATCCCCACCATATGTGCTTTTGTGGCAATTTCAAATATTAAAGAAGTTGTGGTACCTCTCAATGAATAACCTATAGATAATTTGTGAGATAAATAGACTTCCAGAGGCTATTTATTAAACTTTTCAGAATACTCAATATGAGCCTTTCAATGTTTGTTTCAATACTTATTGTGATACTATCATTAATATTAACGGACCCGCCTCGGTGGCGTAGTTTGCTAACGCGCTTGTCGTGTTGAGCTCTACTGCTGAGGATGGGGAGATCGATGTTCGAATCTCGGTCGGGTGAACTGGGGGTGGTTTTTCCTAAATGGTTTTCCACTCTCCCTCCACGCAAATGCGGATTCACTTCCTCTAATTAAACCTTCCCAATTCCTAATCCATTAGAGTAATTAGTACTTAAAGCGTATAACCCGAATGGGTAGTAAGACGCGGTGCTAAATTAAAAAAATATATATAAACGGCCAATAATTTGAATAATAGCTAAAATAAAAATTAACTGCCGGCATCATGAATATATTTGTATTATTATTATTTTGATATTTAATGTTTTGCAGTTTCTTTATATATTAAAAATAATAGATTAAAATATAAACTTCCTTCAATCCTTCTGAATAAATTAACTATTTTATTTTTTGTTTTCTTCTTTTACTTTATTCATATTAATTTTCGATTTGAGTTCCCTCTAAAGATTTATCTCTAAGCTAATGGTTATATCTGGTTTCAAAGTTTGGTGCTGTCACCCTGCGCCTTACTTGTTTTCCCCTAGAATTTAATAGACGCCCTTATAGCACGGAGTTGAACTATTCCACAACCATATAAACGTATATTTAGGGGAATCTAGGGTAAAACGCAGGCTTGAAAATAACTAAATATGTTACTAGGTTTAACACTTGAAACGACTATAGTTACATGAAATTTAACTTGGATTTTAAAGAGTTCACTGTTATAGCTAAATGAATATTACGATCCAGATGTTTTGTGTCAACATTAATGTAAGATTTTTACGTTTATTTTGTAGGGTAAAAAGCAGGCTTCAATTTGATCCAAACTTGGGGAAGAACAGTATTTTTTTTTAAATAACCCACCATTACACACTTCTTTAGGGTGCTCCAGCGCTCAAACCAGAGTTTGTGTCAAGAGCCAAAAACAGGGCCTTGTCAATAAATACAATTTTATATCCAACCATATGAGTGCATAGGCCTAGACGCTACATATCTGAGCAATTTGACCAAAACTTGGGGAAGAATAGAATTTTTTAATCTTACACATATATTTTAGGCGCTTCAGTGCCCAAGCCAGAATTTGTGTCAAGCGCACAAAGAAAGACTCCACTAGTATATTAAATTCTCTACCTATTCATATAAGTTTACATAGGCCTAGACCTTACAGATCTGAGAAATTTGACAAAAACTTGGGGAAGAACAGTTTTTTTTTCCTAAGAAAAATCCTCCATTATGTGTTAAGAGCACAAAGCGGAGTCCTGATAGTAAATTAAATTCTCTATCCAACCATTTAGTGTGCATAGGCCTAAACCCTATAGTTCTTAACAATTTGATCCAAACTTGGGGAAGAATAGGATTTTTTAAGTTTACACTCATATTTAAGGCGCTCCGGAGTCCTAACCAGTATTTGTGTCAAGAGCACAAAACGAGGCCCTAATAATAAATTCAATTTTCTATCCAATCAGTTAAGTGTGCATAGATCTAGACCCCACAGAAATGAACAATTCGACAAAAGCTTGGGTAAGAACAGGATTTTTAAAGAAAAATACTCCATTACAAGTCAAGAGCACAAAGCGGAGTCCTGATGGTAAATTAAATTTTCTATCCAACTATATAAGTGTGCATAGGCCTTGACCCTCCAGAACTGAGTAATTTGACCCAAACTTGGAAATATTTTTTTTTAAAAGAAAAATCCTCCATTACACACTTCTTTAAGGCGCTCTAGCGCCCAAACCAGAATTTTTGTCGAGAGCACAAAGGGGGGCCCTGATAGGAAATTCAATTCTCTATCCAACTGTGAAAGTTTGCATAAGCCTAGATCCTACAGATCTTAACAATTTGACTCAAGCTTGGGGAAGAATAGGAGTTTTCAAGGTTACACACTTATTTAAGGCAGTCCAGGGCCCAACCCATAATATTTGTCAAGAGCACAGAACGGGGCCCTGATAGTAAATTCAATTCTCTATCCAACCATATAAGTGGGCAGAGACCTAGACCCTACATATCTTAGGAATTTGACCAAAACTTGGGGAAGAATAAGATATTTTTAAGCTTACACACATATTTAAGGCACACCAGGGCCCAAACCAGGATTCGTGTCAAGAGCACAAAGCGGGACCGTGATTGTCCCAAACATCCTCTATCCAACAATATATGTATTCGTGGGCCTAGACCATATAACTACCTCTCTGGACCCCTCTGAACAGCCCCGAGGCTATCAATTAAACCTACTTTCCACATCCGGTCAATTCCCCCGCCCTCCCCCGATACCATGCCCTCCGACAGAGGCCACCACAGTGGCTCATGGTTTTATGATTTTAATGTGTGCCCCAAGGGTTTTGGGTAGGAGAGCGTGCAGTTTCGGGTACTTCTCCCGCGACGTGCCTACATGGAGGTTCAAACCCTTGACCATAACTAAACAGACAGTGTTTGGAGCTTGCCCCTCGGTATCCACAGACTGAGGAGCGGACTTGGGCGTCGGGCCTAGTGTTCCCCAGGGTGTGTGTGCGTGCACTCAGTGTGTCCGGGTAGTTTTTATTTATTGGTGGGGGAGCGTGTGGTCCATGGCCTTGGGCACTCCTCCCACGACGTGATAAAAAGCATCCTCTTTCGACTAATATCAAACATCAAGTGTGAGCTTTTGGAAATGTCTCACTGTGATTTTCCCTTACCCCCTTTCCACATCCAGATGCCCCAGGTCATTACTCGGTGTCTAAACATGTTCAAACAGGAAAATACTGGCTGGAACTGGTTCAGTACGGCGTTGTGACCCCCTTTTCACATTCGGGTGCCCCAGGTCATTAATCGGTGACTAAACATGTTCAAACAGTAAAATACGAGCTAGCACTAGCTCCACTGTGATTTTCCCAAAATCCCCTTTCCACATCCGGCGTCGATTGGGGGTGAATATATAGGGGCGTCGCTTTGTTCAACTATTTATAAGCGTCTGTAAACGGATCACGATGGACAAGTTAAAGCAGCTGGTAAATATTGTTGACGCTGTACAGACTGTAAAATTGTGTGATTTAATCGTAGATCAAAAGTACTTGGTGGATAAACTAAAAGCGGTCAATAAAAAGTTCGGTAGACGTCTAATAGCATATATAGATGGCGAATTTTATGTATTTTTACCCTGTTGTTTTGGTACCCTAACGGATAAAGTCGTCTGTGATCTTAATAAGGAAAAACTGATATTTACCTGCGCTGGAGTAAAACTCGGTACACCTACAATTGTGAACTAGGAACGCGTTCAAGAGACGGGCAGCAGCATCGAGCAGTTAATAACAATATCACGCAACACATCTACACTGGCAGTTAGAACAAGTTTAACATCAGTGAAAGAGTTAAAGACGTATAATACTTAATTGCACAGTGGACAGGTTAAAGTCTCAGCAAATCATCTATTGTATTTAGCGGTCAGGTACGCTCACCATGCTTAGAACTGGCTATAGTAATTTACTGTTTGTGGGTCATACAATTGCGGGTCGTGCCTATATGACAGCAGAAAATATTCACTGTGTGGCCGTGAACGATAGACATGTAATTTACAAAGTAGTTAACCACGACAAAGAGGAGCGAGGCTATAGCGAGTTCTGCGACGCTACCTGTCACACGATCAAAGCGACTAAAGTACTACCCTACGAGAGAATCACCTGTGTGATATGACGGGTGCTGTGTACAACTTCTGCAAAGGGGACGTTGTGGTCGTGTTTCCCAGGCCTCCACACCATCCACCACAACCCTTCACGAAGCCGTAGTCACCGCCCTCACTCCCAGAGTCAACATAATACCCTCCGCAAGAGCCGTCCATCTACCAGACATCAGAGTCACCCGCGTGCCCACCGCCAACGGAGGAGGAGGTAAAGTCCAAAGAACCCATAAATATCGAGGATTTAACAATGTACAAGACTTATGAGTGAAACGCCCGATGACTACATAATTGGTCTGGGCAGTTTCGGTAACGTCTTACTTTCAAAGTATTCTTATTGTTTGAATTGTAAGCGATTTAAATCTAAACCACGCTGTATGAAATATTATCTCGGAGGAAAGGTGTGATGTTTAAAAGTGAATTTAAAAATTAGGAGCACTCATTTGCCGTAACCTTATTTAACAACTTTACTACTCACACACAATCTTCTGACGTCATCGGAGCTAGCGGTGACATTTTGAAACACGTTAACTCGGGGAGGGGGGGGGCATGTATAAGATAACTCGGTTTGTGAGTAGCTGCTTGAGCGAAGTGGAGAGGGATATTTTTTTACACAATTTTTTTTTGTTTGTATCCCCAGTTGCCATTATGTCATTTAAATGTAGCGGGTTCTACGCAAAGCTCTCCAATCTTATTCAACACAAACATCATTGCCATCAAACGACTTCCAATCCTGCTCACCAGGATGCCTGTTGGGACGAGGAGGTATTGAACAGTGCATTAGACCAGACCGAGAAAGAGGAATACAACCGTGTCAAAAGCTTAAACGAACTTAAGAAAAACAAAAGTTATAACGTTGTACTATCGGAATAGGTCAGCAAAGAGCTGAATGCTATTGTGCTTGATGGTGTGGGAAGAGTAAGAATACTAGGCATAAACTTTGGAGACATTGTCAATAGGCGTTCTAGCGTCTCTCAGCGTGTCCTGAACTATTTTGGAGATGATTCTTACTAATTTTCTAGATGGTAGAAGAGATTATATTCTCTCCTAATGATTTTACTAGGTAAAATAGTAACTATATGTTTTTTTGCTATCACAATTTGTTGCACACTGAACTCTCAACTTAATTACCTGTAGTGGTCACAAGGCCTAAGTAATATTAATATTTCTGCTTATAAAAAACCCTATATGTTGTTGTTGTCGTTATTGTGGTTGCACGCTATGAATGTTTTAAATTAATTAATTAATTGCTGATTGTCAATAAAAATAATACTAAGCAAATGTTATTATTTTTAAAAATCCCTAGAACATGCTGTTTGGAAATCCCTGGATATTCAAAGACAGGGAAGAGCTAATAATATTCACGTGACAACTTTGTCGGAATGATATTGTTAGACTGGTAAATGTTATGTTTTATTTCTTACACATGTGGGCTAATATAACGTTAGCAAAAAAAAAAACTGCTTGATTGTATAATATGTATTTATATATTAATGTATGTATATAATAATTGATTAACTATTTTCTAGTATCTCTTAATTTAATGTTAAGTCTCAGTACTCTGGTTATGAGTTTTATTCCTTTATAAATAAATTAGTTAATTTGCTTCTAATAGATGTATAGTTCATCTACTATTAGATATACGGTATTTAAAAGAAAATAACCCTACAACAATATAATATATGACCTGCATTCCAAACAAAATTTTCTAAACCAATCGCCATTATGTTATATTCATTTTTAATGTCACATAAATTTTAATTGTAGTAAAACAGATCACTAAATAAATTACACACTTACAAGAGTTTCTAATAGTACGTCAAATAAGTTTTAATATTGGTACTCAAGTTTAACATAATATTTGTCTGACCACTAATTTTGCCCAAATTACATAACATTTAATTATAATTTTTTTTTTTCAATTGCATGAAATTTCTTAAAATGCATACTTTAGTATTAACTGTACATTAGTCACTCAATAGGAAACCCAGATGAAACCTGAAGATTAGGTAGCTGTATCTCTATTGTCAATACCAGTTCCAACAGAAGCGCTTATGTTATGCCTTTAAGTATAGAATTCCATTGTAAACCGCCAAACTCCATAGTAATTAAGTTTCCTTCCAAGTTCCAACCGATTGTCATGGGACTATTCGAGTAAATAATCAGTAAGTACTCTGAAATACTCGATGATATTCGCCTACTCCAACAGCAGCTAAATACTAGCTTTGACCGTGGTTGCAACAAACTGTGAAAGTGAAAATATAACGGTCCATCAAGACACTGTGAATGCTAGTCACAGTGAAATTCCCTGGTGTAAATCACCGATATTTTAAAATCACAGTCACTGTAGTCACTGATATCGTAAAATCACTGTTTAGCCCATCTCTACCTTGGGGTAAAACCTCTGACGCTCGAATTGGTCCTGGACAGAGAGTGTAGTTCCTCTAATAGACGCAGGGCGCTATATTCACAACTCTGCCTTTAGTTATATTTATTTTTCCTTAGTTGGCTTAAACAGATAATTTACTGTGAACGTGGGTAGTACTTAACATGCATTTTAAGTCTATATTGAAAGTACCAATTCAAATTCAAATTGACACGTATCTCAGTTTCTTAGTTTTAAGTCTTAGGTATTTGATCCGTGTCTTGGATGGCTTTGCCAACTAATTATAAACAGATCGCGAACTCGCAGGGGATTTATGTTGGATGTCGTAAGTAAAAAAATGAGAATATAGCTCAATTGAATTTCCTGAACTTATTATAAAATGTGCAAATTCCATTGTGAATATTAGGGCTGATAACAATTAAGTTTTTTCAATTTTTATATTTACTTTCCCGCTATCTTACAGGTAGAGAAAGTATTGTGATCGTCAAAAAAATCGAACTCAAGATTTTGATGTATCTTGACGTTTCATGACCCCCCTGAATCAAAAAAAGTGGTTTTTGACTTTCCTTCTGTCTGTACCTCCAACTAGAGCCTAAACTATTTTACCGATCTGGCTAAAACTTGGTATCTGGAGTTTTCATAGGGTTGCCCCTAGGGGTTTTTGGAATAGGATATTTAACCCTAAAATTGAGGGTAGTTTACTGAAGGGCAGAAAGGGTAAAAGTCAATTTTCTCAAAATCGGCCTTAACGATTTTGATTAAATTTCATTTCTAAACATTAATAAATATTCCAAGCTAAATTGTTTTTCTCAATATTTCGGCAAAATGACTTTAAGGGCTCTGGTCTGATATGTAAATTATCTTTTTTTATAATATCTCCTAAACTATTTGAGATACGAAATTACTTATCGTTACAAATATGTAGGTCTCTTTATAATACAAATATTTTATAAGAAGCATATTTTTATAAAACCAATAACTTTTAAGCTATATATATATATATATATATATATAAACTTTTCGAATACAAAAGGTAAAAGTATTGCGACCACAAAAGAAAATCTAACCTGAAATGTTGATGTATGTTGACGTCTCAAGGCCCCCCCTCCCCCCCCCCCTCAAACCTCAAAAAGTGATCTTTGCAATGACATGTGTCTGTTTAAACCTAAAATTAAGAGTAGTTTAAGAGAGGGCCAAAAAAGAAAAAATCAATTTTCTCAAAATCGATGAACGATTTTGATTAAAACTCCTGTCTAGGTGTTGACTAAGATTATAAATAAATTGGTTATTTTCATTTCACCATGAAAATGAATTTTAGGGTACTTTACAATAGCAGAAACCTCCGTACCTCCGCAACTATTTGAGATACTAAACAACTTATTATTGCAAATTTGTAGTACTATTAAAAATAAAAAACTTTTATATGAAGTATATTTTTATAAATCCAACAAATATATTAATACAATTTTGTGAGCTTTAGTTGTAAATCTCTAAAAGTTTGTTGTTTTTCTTTAAACCTCTTAGAAGGAATGTTTGTACAACAATGATCTATATCCATTTTAGACTCAATAGTCAATATTTAAATTTTTTATTGATCAAAATTTATAAATTAGGGATTTAATAGCAATGCGATGGCATGAAGATTTGCAACACCTAAGTTAATAAAATGTCGAAAATGTTAACAGAAAGTTGAAATTTTAATACGAAGTGTTACTCCTTGTGGACCCAATATTGATATATTTTATCGGTCCAAACATACAAATGAGGACATTAATTATTTAAAAATAAAATTATAAAATTTAAAACGGGGACTAATAAAAATGTTTTACATCACTATAGTGCAATTTATGCTTAGGTTTGCTAGTGTATATTATTTTGTTTCACATATATTACAAGTTTTAAGTAAATATCTCCATTTTCAAACAATAGAGCAAGAAAGTCAGCGCGGAGTTCCGTACCATTTATTTCCCAGAAGAATCACATAAATTATTTCATAACACGTTTTACAAATTGATTAAAAGAAAGTTATGTTAGTTTTACACCTTGAAGTTTTACTTATAACGCTATATGAACTTTAAAAAAACACAACGAAATATGCTAGATTTCAGAAAGCAGCTTATATTAATTAATGCTAATTTCATCAGGCTTACCATCTTTGTAAGAACTAAAAAAATAATACTTTCTGGGATTGGTACATAAATCTTTCTTAGAAATAATGGTGTTAACTAGTACACTTTAACCATCCCATTTTAAGATTTTTCTTTCTCGCTATCTTACAGGTAGAGTAAAGGCCCCGACACAGACTCTGTATCCGTAGTCTGTGGTCCATAAGAAATGGATGCAATAGTATCAGATTGCTCTGACCACAGAGTCCTTATCCGTAAGTCCTTACTCCATAGAAGTTGCCCAACTTTGACATTCTTTGAACTAGTTTATATTGACTACCACTCACAGCCGAGTAATGTGTACGCACATTGAAATTAAAGAACGAATGGCAGTGAGAGGATCCTTCGCTATGGAAACTTATACTAAATGAAAAGATGGCTACACATGGAGACATTTCAGAAACATTTTTCTAAAAATCTTAACACCCTGGGAAGAGTGGCTTTTAGGAAAATATTTTATGAGAAATACCAATTTCTCAGAAATATTGGCTTGGCTTTTGTAGGGTCAACACCCCTATTATGAAAAATATTAAGTGCTTGTTATGTTTTCATCCACAAGTATACAAGTACAATACAAGTAATTTATATCCGTTTTCCATTTTCAGGTTGTTGCAAACATTTATTTTATGTTTGATAGTTAAAATAGAGTTATAAATATATTTCTTGTGATTGTACTTAACATACATTTTAGTATACAGGCCTACTAGAAGTTTTCTCAACAAAGTTGTTTTTTGTTTCTCTAATTCTATTATTATGATCAACTTGCTGCTTGATGGTCACTCCTTGCTGTAGACGAATTCTTTCAAATTTTTTGATTGGATGAAGTATCGTACAATCTCATTGGTTGAAACGGTCACGTGATTATGGATATTGACTCTGTAATCGCGAGTAGAATTTCTTATAGACCAGGAGTACGGACCACCGACCTACGGATATGGAGTCTTTGTTGGGGCCTTTTGTATTGT
>CABEEJ010003379.1:55713-83917 GCA_901482245.1 Timema douglasi | reverse complement strand
AAAAACTATAAGAGAATAGTCGATTTTCTCAAAATCGGCTCTAACGATTTTGATTAAAATTCGTATCTAGGAGTTTATTAAGATTATAAATAAACTGGCTATTTTCATTTGCCCGTGAAAATGACTTAGGGTACTTTAGAGAAACGAAAATTCTCGCATCTCCGCATCTATTTGAGATACTAAATAACTTATCATTGCAAAATTGTAGTACTACTAAAAATAGCCCGCCTCGGTGTCGTAGTTGGCTAACGCGCTTGTCGTGTTGAGCTCGACCGCTGAGGACGGGGAGATCGAGGTTCGAATCTCGGTCGGGTGAACTGGGGGTGGTTTTTACTAAATGGTTTTCCAATCTCCCTCCACGCAAATGCGGGTTTACTTCCTCTAATTCAACCTTTCCAATTCCTAATCCATTAGAGCTATTAGTACTTAAAAAGCGTATAACCCGAACGGGTAGTAAGATGCGGTGCTAAATATTATTGTCATACTACTAAAAATAAAAAACTTTTAATTGAAATATATATTTTTATAAATCCAACAGTTTCTTAGATATTGGCAATCTATTAATACAATTTTGTGAGTTTTAGTTGTAATGAGATACTACTTATGTTTTAACGCAATAATTCTCTAATGTTGTAGAGTAATTAAATATTAGTAAGTCTCTCAAAAGTTTATTTTTCCTTAAACCTCTTAGGAGAAATGTTTGTATAAATATTTCTATCTCCTTCATTTTATACTCAATAGGCAATATTTAAATTTTGTACTGGTCAAAATTTATAAATAAGAAATTAGTAGCAATGCGATGAACTTAAGATGTGCTATACATAATAAAATGTTAAAATTTAATTGAAAATTAACATTTTAATACTAAGTGTTGATCCTTATGAACCCAATATTGATCTTTAGTATTAATCCAGACATACAAATGAAGACATTAATTCTTTAAAAATAAAATTATAAAATTTAAAACCGGGACTCAAAAAAGTTTTACGTAAGTATAGCGCAATCATTGCTTGGGTTTGCTATTGTATTATTTCGTTTTACATATAGTACAAGCTTTGAGTAAATATCTCCATTCTTAAAATATATATCTAGAAAGTCCGTTCGGAGTTCCGTACCATTTTTCTCGTGGTTAATTTAATTTATTTTTTTAACACCATGTCTTACTACTCATTCGAGCTAACCGCTCATGTACTAATTACGTTAATGGTTTTATGTATGAGGAAAGTTATATTTTTAGGAAGTGTATCTACAGAGGTAGAGTTGAAAACCATTTTGGAGAATCCACCTTTGGTACACTCAACCGAAATATAAACCTCAAACTACCTGTCTTCGACAGTCTAGTCTACTGTGAGAGTATCGCCTTAGACCGTGCAACCACCAAAGTGGGCTCTATACATTTGACCGCAAACCACGATTCTATTAACGCAACTCCTACTACGCTCACTAGTGAATAAAACGTGACAAATTCTGTGAGATGATTAATTCCCACAGTGGTGGACCTCTTCCAAGCAGGTTCAAAGGTACCTCGGCGGTCACACGAAAATTTACAAACGAGAATTAAATAATTAAAAGTGGGAAATTAAGTCCCGCGTTTAATCAAACGCTCTCTTTTATTCGGTTACTGGTGTTGTTTTTCAAATTCAGAATGCAATATACGAGAGCAGGCAAAGCCTACCCATCACCGGCGAAACAGGACATACGAGACTAACACCTTTATCCGCGTATCCACTGTTATTGGTAACAACTACAAAGTTCACTCACTTACAAAAGATGAGCTAAAAATTAACTATCGAAAGCTCTAACGTCTTACTGAATCAACGAGATTGAAAAAATGCATATCTTTTGTTTCACGCGCATTTTCCGCCTCATATAAACGTAATGGCCTATATCATGTGAGAAATTTTAGTATTATCAGTAATTAGGATATGTATTCTATGTAAAGTCTAGATTTCAAAGGAAGGTTGTTATTTGACACTTAGAAAAGTTACTGGATCTATTTCCACGTACCAAGTCAGGTAATATGCGGCTGTACATTTTAATAGATTTTATCAATCAATACCTATAAAATAACACTTATAATAAGGTAGATGTTATCAACTTTTTCTCTAAAACAAACGTGTGTATTTTCTAAAAGGCTTTTACTATGGAGATTCGAATGTACTGATCTCAGGTTAAAGCTGTATTTTACTTGTAATTAACTTCCACTAAAAAATCGTGTTTTACAATATTCACTCATTTGTTACCGACTCTACTTAATGATTTTTCTGAAACAAGCCCTCATTAAAGTACAATTTGAGATTACATAATTTGTGTTTGATCTAGAAAATATTTAGTCTCAATCATATTTCTTATGGCATAGTGTAAAGTTTAAATGTCGAAGAAAAGATCAAATTTGACATTAAAATAAGCCATGGAATTCATCAAGGATTAACTTTTCAGACTTATATAATTTTTATAAATTTATGTAAATGAGATCACAATTTTTTTTTTAAATACAGAACATGTAATTTATATGGTAATATATTTCCAAATTTATATTCATGCGGCTTATACGAGGGAGTATAAATGAGACCTTCCTGAATCTGTATTTCTTACTAATTAAAACCTTTTAAACCTTTGATGACTGGTGTTAATCCTCTAAACTTATTCCTACCCGACCGTAATTTAAAGTATGGTAATTGGAAAAACCAGGGGGTATCTTTATAAAATGTTGAAACATTCGCTCACCCCATTCATTAACAAGATATTTAAGTGCCCTAAGGGAGAAGCTTATTTATTTTATTTTTTCCTTTTAAGTTCAAATATCTGTAAAATTATCTTCTCCGAAAAGAAGTTGATGGTTTTTCTTAGCAATTTTAGACTTTTTTTCTTGCCTTCTTAACAAAAACAAAAATATGTTCATACATAAATTAGTGATTCGTGGCTAGTATTTTATATTTAAAATATTTGCCTTAATCAATATTCAGTTAGATTATATACAATATTATTGATCCTTTAAGAATAGTTGACTGACTTATAATTAAATTTGGAACTAATTTACGCTTGGATTGGATTTGTAAACGGTTTCTAGGCTAAGGCTGATTTTAATTGATTCTGATCCGGAAATCTCAGACAGTCCAATTTTTTATCTTTAGTAGTCCAAGGCCAACTAAATCAATATTTTGTAACCCGCTTCTGGGGCCGCATGATCTAAGGCGTCTATCTTGCATTATACTAGACTTTCGATGACGGCGAGATCGAGGTTCGAATCTTGGTCTGGTGTACTGAGGGTTATTTTTACAAAATGTTTTTTTCACTCTTTCTCCAAGAAAATGCGTGTAAACTTCATCTAATTATAGCCTTCCTAATCCCTAAAAACCATAAACATATAAACTGTGCGGGTGGTAATGGCCGTTGGTAAAAAAAAATATATTGCATTACTAAAAAAAATTATTGTTAATAACATAATTTTTAATATATATTTAAACACAACTAAGTTTGTACGTATAATATAAATTCTTTTACTAAAAATTATATTTTAAATGTAATTACATTTTAATAATAGACTATTACTTTTGTATCATATATTGGATTTGTATACCAGTATATTAAAGTAATTGTATTACAAACGTTTCCTAGTAATAAATTTAAATCTATTTTCAAATTGAACCCTCCTTAGCAAAACTAAAACCACAATAGGAGGTCCAAATGGATAAAATCAAAAGGGCATAAAAAAGGGCAATAGGAGTGAGTAGCTGGAGTTAAATGTTTTGAATGTTTAAGTATAAGCATTCGAAACTCAGCGCACGCAACTCACACAGGTTGCGGGAATGTTATGTTGACGGTCGTCCTCAAATTGTGTGTGTGTGTGTGTGTGTGTGTGTGTATATATATATATATATATATTTATATATACCTACAAGGAAAAAGATTAGAAAACACACATATGACCTAACATTAAAGAAAACTTGAAGTTGCATTGTTGGCATTTGTTCATAAATAACATAATTAATATAATAATATATAATATAATAATATATAATTAATATAATAATATATAAGTATAATAATATGAATATGTTTGAACAATGTATAGAGATATTAATAAATCATACTGATAGTCGAGTTGACAAACAAATAGTATTCCTTAAGATTTAGAATGAATGATGTAAAAAATTATATATTAAAGATAAATGTAGATTTACACTCAAAACAACTGCATCAGATAAGAACAATAATAATTAAATAATTTCTTTCCGCACAGAACAAACTAGTAAAGTTACGTGACCCTCTTAAACAAATATCAAATTACAAAATCTATCTTCATTATTTACAAAGGTGTGTTCTCAAACTTCCCTCATCTTTTCTAATACCTCTATACACATTCCCATTATACACAAAATCTTAACTAAATTGCACAATCATAACAAGGTCAATATATATATATATATATATATATATATATTTACTAAAGAATACATTTTAAACTACAAGTGAAACCTGTTTTGTAAAATGTTAATGAATTTTTCCAGGAATCGAGGGAGTTTCAATATTATATATAATTTATATATGTAGTTATTCCTCTGTATACAGATTCGTAGAAATAATTATCTTACTATAATACAGTATTCCAATCAGCCTCTGTCTTATTGAGGTAAAGTGTTCGCAGAGTTCGACAGATTTTCATTGGACGTTAAAAATCCGTAGCACAACTTCCTTCGGAGGTGAATTAAGGCCGTCGCTTCTGTCTTATGTCAATTGTGGAATGTAAAAGAACCCTGGACAAGTATGTGAAAATACCTCTAATGGTAACAGGGCCTTTCGCGCTCGCACATAGACAAACCCATGTGCTCTTTACAATAAGTCTTTTCAGAAAGTTCACGTTAAATACCTCAAATAAATGAAAACAATATTTAAGCTGAACCTAGAACCCTTATCTCACTAGAAAGACGCACCACTGGGATAATGTGTCTTACGCGTTTAGATGAATACCTTTTAAATGAATAATAGAAGGCTACTGTACATATTCTGTGATTTTATCTCCGCGTGGGCAGGAACATCTTGTAGCTTCCAATATCCTCATCCGCCCGATATCCAATCCGATCGAACTATATCTGGTTGAGTAATCACCGTTGAATTATGAATGCCATAACCGTTATGCGAGATGGGGTAACACTACAAACACAAGGCAGGTCTGTTGTCAAAGCACATCGTGCTTTAGTCTCTGATAGGATTTCCGAACCTCATCGAAAATGCCATTGGGATCATGAGATATTGAAGCGCCACGTAATGGTACCTGCGTCCCGTGTCCGAAACGGATCGATTAAGACTGTAACGACATCCCGGTAGTATAGCTCCCGCGTTTATTTTGTTTGCGTAGCGACGCGGGCGTTAATAATCATAACGGTACGTGGAACACCATCGTGATTGATTACTTATCTTCCATGGAGTATCAAGAGTATGGGCAAATATTGATTCTCTTTTCGGTTAAAAGTTTCATTAAAGACTATATCGGGTGACCTGGTGGTTCTAGGGGTAAGGTGTCGGACTTCTGTACTGGCGGCCGGGGTTCAATCCTCGGTCCCGGCACAGATTTATCTGGTTACCAAACCCTTCCTTCACCTCTGACAAGACGTGTATTATTGTATTAATCACAACTTGTGAATGTGTGGAATGCCAGGCCTCCACCGTGGTTCGAATCCCACGTTAAACTGTAGGTCCTCCATTTCGTCACACAATCACCTTACCATTACATTTTAGCGTAAGTGCTTATAACCCGAACGGGTAGTAAGACGTGGTGCTAATAATTTCAATTTCCTTTATGATAATAATAATAATAATTAATAAAGACTATATCAGTAAAGTCATCCTAAGCAGTGATAAGTCTTTATACGTAGTTATTGAAAATTTAATGTTGTAGTAAATATGTTATTTAAGGTTGTATTAGCTTCTGCTAGAAGCCTATTTCACAGATTATTTACCGGGAAAATAAATGCACGGTTATACTAGAACTAAAAAACATATTAATTCTTCACTTGGAAAAAGGTAAATTAGCATCAGATTTGAAATAAATTACACAGTGGACCACACAGACTTTATTGCACCTTTATCTAAAAATAGTTGTTTATTTTTTATTAAAAGTAGTTTATTTTTAGGAGACCTACAACTGAGAGGTGAAATGCTACCTCCGAGCTGAAAAGATATGGTAATAAAAAAAAAAAATCTTAAGTAAAGTACCTTCAAAGTCATTTTTATAGGATAATGAAACGCGTAATTTTGTTTTTAATGCTATACGCACTTACGCTAATGTATAATGGTAGGGTGATTGTGAGGTGTAATTAAGGACCTACAGTTTAACGTGGGATCCGAACCACGGTGGAGGCTTGACATTCCCCACATATTATAAATTAATACCCTCATTTTTAATAACCAACTTAAAGTGAAACACACATAGTTGAGATCATAGTGAGGTAGATTAAAAAACAAACATAACAGGGACATAGTGATAAAGGATCTGGTGGAAACTTTGGATAAATCATCAATCTCATGTAGTTTATATTCTATGGGCTCGAAACTCAAATAGTTAGTCTTTTATTTAATGATGGCTAATACTCTCCCCTTACACATATATGTGTAAATTTGTTATAAATTTAGCCTTTATAATCCTTAATTAATTAATGTGAATAAGTGGGCATCCGGGCAGGTAGTAATAGGTGGTGCACACAAAAATATCTGTAAAGGAATCAGCTAGTAACAACGTTCCCAAAACCGATTCAGTTTAGTTTTTTTTTAAATCTAAGGGACAGCCCAAAAAACTAGTAGCTAAATTTCTTTGAACTCTTAATTTCAATCTAATAACTAATTTTTTCAAAATACACTTTGCCTTCAGAGTGAGTGAAACATGTAGAATTATATTTTATTACAGTTTTTATTTTGGCTCTCTCGTAAATTAAAATTAAAAATGAACAGAACTGGTTTTGGGAACGATTTCTTCTTTAAAATTAGTTGTAATTGCTAGTTAAAGGTAATAACATATTTTCGAACATGTTGAGTGGCTGGTGGGAGATAATAAGGAAAGGGATGGAAGAAACTACATTTCCGAGGGTAGCTTTGAATTTACCCACGTAGCAGAAATACCTTATATTTTGTCCTTTTTTTGTGTTTTGGACTGTACTTGACGTACATGAATAGTAACTGTGATTCATGCGCTGTAATGAGTACGAGTACGGAGTAACCTGACCACACTAATTAAAACAATATACCTGTCCAAGCAATGTTATTGGTAAATTGTCGTGCTATTTCCTTTGCATTTAGCCAATCATTAGCTACACACTAACGGCCATTTTATGAACTAAATAATGTGTAGGCAAACCAATTACAATCGTATCTACTGACATATTAAAAATATAGCTATGTATCAGAGGTATTTGGTACTCATAACTACAATTACTATGGTGATTTCTATGATATATGATAATTATTTGGAAACTCTCATTTACCAAAAATGGAAATTTATTCTACATTAATTAGAACAAATAAACTGCATTGGTGATCACGTTGGCAAGGACTTTAGGTTTGTTCTATCTGGCATGCCAGTAGGTGTGTTAAAATCCTGGTTGGACCTGATTTTTTTTAAATAGTTTACCATTTTAACTTCAAGCAAATTTGGGTACAACTCATACTTATTATGCCTTCCTCATTTCTAATCCATTATTGTATATATGCTAATGGTCAAGGCAGGTAGTAAATAGCGGTGCACTGCAAACAAACAAACAAACAAACAAGTATAATGTATTTATAACTTAATATTCTTTTCATTCTGCAAGTTTTGTAATTTAATGTTTTTAAAGAGTCGCAGACTAAATTGACAAAGTGCGAGTGTTTAAGATACTTTTTTGCCGTGCTTTTAATATATGAATTGAATGACTCCCACTCTTTAATCTGACAACACTGTAATAAAAGTGACATGAAAGATAGGCTGAATAAAATGGATACAATAGAATATTTAACAGTTTTTCAAAACAATATAAACTATAAATTTGTTTCAATTTGTCATTTCAATGACCAAATATGTAATAGATCCTATAGCAGAGATACTTTTAATCATGTATTTTAAAACTGAAGTTATTCAATATTCAAGAATGTACTATTCTTAGCACTCATTAAATTTAAATTAAATGTCTCTCATACTGTTTGCAAAAACTGGTATTGTTAGTTGTGAATATTATTTTTACCTGAATGTTGGAGATATGTGTTTAAAGAAAACCATTCTTAAATATTATTTTAATGAATTCATTTTTAATGAGGTAATATGAACAAAAGAGATTCCTGGAAAAGGAACAAAGAGTTCCTGGAATACAAACATAATATTGTATGTTCAATAGTATAACTGAGCTGGTTGGATCTTTTATACTAGACACCGCGTGGTTTTTCATTTACTAGGGCTCACATAAACAATTTATAGTCTGGGTTAGGTGTCTGACTTCTGTGCTGTCGGCCGGGGTTCAATCCTCGGTCCCGGCACAGATTTATCTGATTACCAAACCCTTCCTTCACCTCTGACAAGACATCTTGTGAATGTGGGGAATGCCAGGCCTCCACCGTGGTTCGGATCCCACGTTAAACTGTAGGTCCTCCATTTCATCTCACAATCACCCTACCATTACACATTAGCGTAAGTGCGTATAACCCGAACGGGTAATAAGACGTGGTGCTAATAATAATAATAATAATATAGTCTGGGTTGTTTACGTACTTACTCTACTGGAATAGGGGAGTAAAGTAGAATTTTAGAAGAAATGTAGCCCTATTTGCATGTAGAAAGAGAATTTAAGATACACTACTCTAGTACACGTTTTCAGGAATTGAACTCCTACCCTTCCATAATCGGCAATAGAACAGATGAGACCGGTGCTTGATACATAATGCACACTTGTGCAGCTAATAAAATATAAACATTACTAACGATTTCGATATACTGAAAATTAAAAAATGACACTTGGAAACTGGAATTGAACCCGGGACCTTTGTCTTAGTATACTAAAGGTCCCGGGTTCGATCCCTGTGCCCAGGTGTCATTTTTTAATTTTCAGAATATGATATCTAGATGTACTAAATCCTCAATAAAAAGTATAAATAATAGCTTTGGATATTTGATTCTTATTTTGGTATACTTAAAATTGTAATTAATAAAAAATATTAAAATTCATATTTTTAAGATTTGGGATTCTCTAAAAATATCTATAGCTCGATTTTTTTTTGTAGGGCCAACATATCATATAAGTAGGCCTGCATTTAGTCAACTTTTTCAATGACATACTAAAAGTTAACTAACATAATTGACCAGTTAATTATTTGAACCCCTCCAGTAAAATTGGTCGTCACTCTAGACTGAGCTGCGGTTCAATTCCTGATTGGGTGAACTGAAGGAGCTATTTATTAAATAGTTTTTAATCTGCCCTACATACAAATACGGGCACACTTCCTCTAAATGTAATCACACTTATCCCTTATCTATTTGCGTAAGTAATTAGTGCGATGGGTGACCTATTGGCTTAGGGAAAAGGTGTCAGACTTTTGTGCTGGGGGTCCGGGGCTCAATCCTCGGTCCCGGTACAAATTTGTCTGATTGCCAAACCCTTCCTTCACGTCTGACAAGACGTGTAATAATCACAACTTGTGAATGTGTTGGAATGCCAGGCCTCCACCGTGGTTCGGATCCCACGTTAAACTGTAGGTCCTCCATTTCATCTCGCAATCACCCTAACATTACACACATTAGCGTAAGTGCGTATAACCCGAATGGGTAGTAAGACGCGGTGCTTATAATACTAATAATAATAATAATTAGTGCGAATGCGTTTAACCTGAACGAATAGTAAGACATGGTGTTAAAAAAAACAGCTTTACTGAACGTCAGAAACTTACTAGATCTACTTGATGTAGTCAAATATCAATTCATATTATCTACAACTATCTCTTTTTATCGACATTATCATTACATAACATTAATAATAGTGAAATATTATCATTACGACCGTAAAATATACGTTTGTTCTTTGTTATAACTAATGTTTCTTCATACTAGAATCTAACTTCAAGATATCTCCTACACAATTACAACTTAAGACAATCCACATATTTATTATTTACGAGCAACCACACATTATTATAACACACACTTGATTACAAGGAAGAAGTGGGTGAAAATGTTTGTAGATCCGTTTCTAGTCAGATGATATTTTGTATGTTAGAATCTTTCGACGGTTCGCCCAAATTTGTATTAGGGGACTAGTTTTCTCAAATAAACTCAAATAATATTTTCTAGAAAGTAGCCAAAAATACTTCAAAGTAGCATGTATCAAACTTTTTATTAAGTTATTATTTATAACAAGTCATATACAAGCGAATAGTTGTAAAGATCAACTTTATTGCTTGTACAATTCACAGTAATTAAATTAAAGTCCAGCATAATTCAGACGGTCTGTGATTTTGTACAAATCTAAATATAGTTCAAGATATTTTAAAAAAATATTCCACATTTTTTATGACATCGGAAAACTTTGTTATAACGTCCATACATTCAGCGACGAACATAAATTATCTAAAGATTACGACTTCACTATTGAAAGTTTATAAAATTTGATATAATATTCCTCTAAGTAAATTCTTTTATATTTAAAAAGAAAATTATTTTCGGTCTAGTAGAACTTGAGTGATTTCTCTCAAAATAAAGTCGGTTTTCCGAAATTGCAGGTTCCTCTTTAAATATTTTTAAAATTTGAAAATATTGAGTACATCTCGTTATCTGAAATTTTATTTGGAAGATTAAAAAAATGAAAACCGGTTGAGTAGAACTCTGGTAATTACTATCAAAAGGAATCGCTTCATGTTGTTAATATATAGATTGCTAATTTGTATATATTATATAGTGATTATTTTAAGAGGTACAATTTTTTTAGTTTGTGTGAAAAAATCGTGAGATATTTTCTCCGTTTATTTATTTAATTATTTTTCCATCAAGTCAGTTGAAATAGCGTGTAAGTTTTATCGAGTTTACACGATATTATCGATTAATCCGCTAACGACTCACGATTAGGAAGTTTGAAAACTATAGGGGTTGGTTTGCTCTCTATTTTTGTTTGTTTGTGATACTCTCAACGTAAGTCATTAACGTCGTTTTAATCGAAAGAGAAAGTGTGATGAGGGTGAATGGTAACTTAACAATCATTTGTCTAAAGAAGGGTTTACCAAGCTGTGATACAAGTACCCCTAGGGGTACGCGAAGGAAATAAGGTGGCTTGTGACACACCACTAATTTCCATTAATCATAAAATATGTTTTGATAGTATTATGTTTATTTTAAAAGAGTAACAAAAATTTTAACGGGGTGCTTTTGGCTTTATTATACCTCTCCTCCACCCATTTTGATACACTTTTGTTTATCTAAACAAAAGAACTCTATTAAAATCTGAAACGACCGTTTGCACTTTACAAGATAACAAGAAATTGTGTTATTTTTATGAAGCTCTTGAAGGAGTACGTAGGTTAGGTCATGGCCTCAAAAGGGTAATGTGACTATAGAAAATTTTGGTAAATACTGCGCTAAACTATATACTGAATATGTCTAATACATCAAATCATTTTACAAAGATATTTTGAGTTTTATAGAATATTGGTTCATTCAGTACGTTGGTCTATTATTATTAATACTATTAGGTGTTCTTTTTTATACAACTCCGTTACCATGTACAAATTGAATCTGCAGACATGCTCTATTCTCATAAAATTATATATTTTCTGGCAAAGATTTATCTGATTACCAAACCCTTCCTTAACTGCTGACAAGACATCTTGTGAATGTGGGGAATGCCAGGCCTCCACCGTGGTTCGGATTCCACGTTTAAACTGTAGGTCCTCCATTTCATCTCACAATCGCCCTACCACTACACATTAGCGTAAGTGCGTATAACCCGAACGGGTAGTAAGATGCGGTGCTAATAATAATAATCGGACATCAAACTCCCCGCCCTTTGTCCACGGGGCCATATTCATAGTTGTGATGTTAAATGGGTGAGATCTATTTAGTTTACAAATACTAGGGCTACGTTTAGTTTTTAGGTTAATATTAAAATATATTTTCACATGGATGCTACGCATCTGGAAAATCGGGAAAACAGGCAATTTTTGGTCTGTAAAAAACAACTAAAAACAAAAATAATTTTGTAAAATATAGTAACATTATTGAAATATTTGTTTATTTGGGACATTTAGCTACAAGCTTAAAATAATAGGTCTTTGGATAGATGAAAAAGGTTATTTTAAATGTAAATCACGCTGTTTCAAACATGTCTTATTAACTAATTAAACAAGAGTTGACAAGTGACAAAAGATGTAATCTTAAAGAATCCGGTTTTAAACTAGTTACATGACTTCACACTAGCCAGTTTGATGACAAGCTTAATTTTAATACTCTTTTCTTCTATCTAAGCTGCTTGAAAAAATGGGAATTTCCTTTGGAAAACAGGGAATTTGGTAGTAAGAAAATAGAAGCAGCCCTGTGTTATCAAATTAAGAAAATCGTTAAAATGCAGTTTATTCAATATTATACTCAAATGTAGATATAATAATTTGTCAATGAATGCATATGATACTAAAGCCATATGTTCTCGATTGAAAGTGATGACGATATGGCTAATTGAACACACTTGAGCTCAGCTAAAAGTACAAACAATTTGGTAGAAGTAGTTCTGCAGACGTTAAGAAGGTCTCTTACCATTTTGCTCAGATGCGTTGCAAAAGTCCAGAAATCCCGCGATATTTGAGATTTGAGAATTTAAAAAAATCTAATTCCAGAATATAGATGAAAGCTATTAATATATCCCTAATAATTCAAAAAACTTATATTTTTATAACTAAATAAATATAAATTGTGAAAGATGAAATAAGCTCATTTTTAACGTTCTACGTGGAATATCGCAGTTCTGAGAGCAAAGTAAATGCCTAGAAACAAACAAATCCAGTTAACTTCTAACAGGGTAACAACATAGATTTTTAATATAATTGAGTAGTGTTTATGTGGTTTTTAAAATACTTAATTGTCAATCTCATACTAAATACAGTAGTTGGCGGTGCCCTTTAAAGTATTCCCAAGATACATTTCGTGAAATGTAATCAGGCTTTCAACTTTTGTAAATATATTAATTTGGTTACCACTAATTAACCAAGTTTTCCGTGACACTCTCCATAAACTAAACCACACATTACGCATAAACATCTCAAGTGTACGTAAAATGGTCTGCCCTTAAAACTGAGCTGTCACGTTTGTACCAACCTCGTTTCCTTCGCCGCGTGATAAATTCTCCGTGTTGTCTGACATGACTTACAGAACTTGGTTGTTTGCATGTTGGCAACAATGTGTCTCTTTGTGTACACTGACGGGCTTCATGAATACGTAATGATAAAGGTTTAGGCTTGAAGAGACTTTGGGCGAAGAGGGAAGATGTGGCCTTAAATTTGGCACAACGCATGATACTTTTTCTGGAGCTTCTTTCTTTGTCCATTCCAAGGTGGCGGCATTGTGGGGAGGATAGTAGACATGCATATGTGGTAGTACTTGTGTGTAAGATCCTACACTAAAGTGGGTAATTTATTCTGTTAAATATGAGTTCTATTTTGGTTCTGTATTCTAACTTCAAAGCATTCTTAAAACAAATGGTATAGTATGATTTTGGTAGGAAGAGCAGTAGAAGTTAGTTACTAAAGTTACTAAAACAATGTTAATATATTCATACATACAGTCATGTCATCTGCAGATGTTACTTTTGATAGAAATTAACAATACTTATCAAATAACACAAATAATATAAGAAAATATTATCAATGTTGGCCGTAAAGAAATGTGTTTTGATTTTCTCTACTGTTCTTCCAACAAAAATCAGGATACACAGTGCATCGTACAGACTTTCTCTCTCTCTCTGTTTTATCTTAAAATAGAGACATTCAATAAAAGTTCGTAAGATTTGGGAAACGAAATACGTAATAGACATTTTAGCAGAAACATTATAAAGAATAGCATAGTAGTAGAAGAAAGCATACCCATATTAGTGTTTGTTTGTTTAATATAAAACTCACCTCAAATATCCATTAATCAGATTAAAACATCGTCTTCGACCTAGCTAGCAACCCAGTCTATTGCGAGTCTGACGTCTCAGGCCACGTGACTGCTAGCTTTTTCTTCTCAAAAAAAATTATTTCTAAATACAAACGCATTTTCACTCAAAATAGGCTTATTATTAATAAATTAAATATTGACGACTGGATGCAAAATTGAACCCGAGACCTTTAGCTTAAAGTGTCAATGCGTTAGGGCTCGGCCAGACTGACAATCGTGCGTACGAGCGAGCGAGTGACTGACTGATTAGTAGATAGCTCTAGATAGTTTTTGACGAGGAGGCAAAGGTTCGAATCGTGGCTCAGTGAACTGAGGGTGGTTTATGACAAGTGATTTATTGTTGTGGTTTTCCCTTTCTCTCTCCACGCTAGTGGTGATTCTTATTTGTAGAGGCCTTTTTTAATCACAGAATTGAAGTATTTTAACATTTCAGTTTTACATACACATACATAATTTATGGTCTTACCGATTAAAGTAGGCCGTTAGTAGCAAGTGTGCTAAATTTATTTATAATTATGAAAAAGTTTAATATCATGTCAAATTGAGAAGTTTCCTAGCACTCAATGAACCCACATACACTAATATTTCCCAGCGCCTGTAAACTAGACTGTACCAGCTAGAGAGCGCAAGTTTGAAAAATAGATCTAGTTCTATCGTTGAAGCGCGTCGCTCGAGTCCCTCACACACCTATATATGGAAATAAATATTTTGTTCGTCAATGCAAGTTTATGAAAATAATTGTCTTATATTTGAGTGGTACCAAGAGTCGATATGGAAGTACTATTCCCCCCAAACCCCCAAGGTAAAATAAATAGCTCTTACTTAGATAAATAAAAATAGTTCACATGACCCGAAGGGATAAAAGAATATAGAAAGTTTACATTTGGTATCTGGTACTCTAAACTACAAAACCTATATATGTATCTGGCTTTTATATAGTCAACATATATGGTAAAAGGAAGGGCTTGGCCTTAAAAGGAGTTAACAAGACCCAATCAAATAAAAAAAGAAAATTTAAGTGGTGTCTCTAGCACTTCAATACTACAAAATTGCCAAAGAAACATCACAAACAATCTAAATAAGTCTAAAAATATCAATTTTTCTTATAAAACTTCCCCGGGTAAAAGCAAGAGCCTGGAATTACCTACATAAAGAGAGTTCACGTGACATGATAGGATAAAAAATGTAGCTCTCACTTTCTATGGTCAACATATTTGGTAAGAGGAAGGGTTCGGACTTACATAAAAATGTTTAGAGGACCCGATAAGAAAAAAAATACATTAAAATGGTGTATCTAGCACTTAAATACTATAAAATTGCCAGAGTCGCCTCACAAAAATTCAACATAACTATTAAAAATATGAATTTTTCATACAGAAATCCCTAGGATAAAAGGAAGGGCTCGGAATTACCTACTTAAAGAGAGTTGACATGACATGATAGGATAAAAAAAAAGTGTCCTTTGCTATTCTATGGTTAAAATATATAAAACATATTTATATGTATATAGATAATGAATAATATTTATATGTATATTTTAAAACCTGAGCAAAGCAAATATTTTAAATTTAGGCATCACTGGTAATTTTATGTGTTAGAAGAAGAGCCAGATACACATATATATGGCTATAAATATTTTGTTTGTTAATACCAGTTTATGAAGATTGTCTCTAACCGACTCTCGTTACAACCAATGTGCTCTATTTTATTATTTACTTGCTCGGACGGTTTGGCCGTTCACTTACCACTGAACTATCTAGGGACCGTTCCATGCTCAGGATCATTCGTCACTCATTGCTTTTAATATGTACTTAATTGTATGCCATTGCTTCTTTCTATACATTTTATATTAAAAAAAGTATTTCCAACTCTCATGCCAGGCAAATGCTGGTATAGTTCCTTTGTATTCTATCATCTTATTATAAATTTACAGACAACCCGACTGGGTAGTAAGACACTATGATGGTGACCTGGTGGTCTAGGGGTAAGGTGTCATACTTCTATGCTGGCGGCCGGGGTTCAATCCTCGGTCCTGGCAAAGATTTATCTGATTACCAAACCCTTCCTTCACCTCTGACAAGACATCTGGTGAATGTGGGGAATGCCAGGCCTCCACCGTGGTTCGGATTCCACGTTAAACTGTAGGTCCTCCATTTCATCTCACAATCACCCTACCATTACACATTAGCGTAAATGCGTATAACCCGAACGGGTAGTAAGACGCGGTGCTAATAATAATAAGTCACTATGCAAACCCACAATTCTTCAATAACCCCTTTTAAAAAAATATGAATTTACTTAATCTATCAATAATTTCTAGACGCCTGTATTTTAAAAGTGAGTCTCATAAAATTGTCTTTAACACCCCACTTTGTATAGCAATGAGCTTGGGGTTGAATTAAGAAGTGTGTTGGTGACGACTACAAGGACGCACTAGAAAGATATTTTGTTTATAAGAAGAAAGGACTAGAAATAATGAACAAAGTGTTTTCTTGGACCGGGTGTGAATGGTTTAGACATAAGTACTAAGTTCCTGTTTTTAATGGGATAGAGACGAACATATAAAAAGAAAAATGCAACCCTGGGGACAGAGACAAAAGGAAATAAGAAAATACAACAAAGGGAAAAGTGATTTTCACAAACGTAATAGGGTACGATTTCCCTCTGGGTAACTTATTTAAGTACTTACTAATTTCTACCTGTGCGCTCCAAAGAAAAGCCGGATTTTAGTATGGAATGGAGAACTTAATTTTCGAGTCATTGCCGAGTTGTTAGCTCGTTCTCTCTGAAGACTTGGCCCTTCAAAACAACTGTCTTGTCTCATTGGCATTGCTTGGTGCAAAAATGCTACAAGGGTGTGATTATTCTTCTGTGTTAAAAGACAATTACTTTCTTGTTTCATTGGCACTGCTTTGTGCAAAAATGCTACAAGGGTGTGATTACTCTTCTGTGTTAAAGAAAATTACGGTCTTTTCCCAGGCACTGCTTTGTGCAAAAGTGATACAAACTTATGATAACTCTTTTTTGTTCAAGAAAATTGTGATACTTCAACAAGTACACGATTACTTTACTGTGTTCAAAACAATTATTGTTTTGTCCCATAAGCACCGATTCGTGCACGATTAATTTTCTATGTTCAAGACAATAACTCAAAAATGTATCTTTTGTAATTAACATTACCACGTGCAATAGTGATACAAGGGCACGATCATGGTTCGTTGATCAAGAAAATTACTTTAATATATCATGCAATAGTGTTAAAAGTATGTGCCTTGATTTTCTTACGAATGAAAATTAAATAGAACTATTTAGATAGTACAATCGTAATTTTATGAGGTCAACGTTTATAAAATTTTAATCTGTTTGTGTTATATTCAGCTGTCGTTTTTTAAATAAATAAAATAAGTCGACCTGACTTATAAATATGTGAAATTAGGTCTAGCTACTTTTTCTATCTGTCAGCTATGTCCATTCATTTAAAAAAAAATTCATGTAAGCCCTTACATAGTTTTATTAAATAAACATATACAAACAAAACTTTATTTTCACAAAATTTGTGCTAGAATCAACAGGCAAGATTGACAAGAAATCACTATAACAGCTGTAACCAATATAATAATGTATTAAAATTTACAGTATTTTGAAACTAAAATGTAATATAATTATTGATTACCAAGAAATATCCTTAGCTGTCGATCCCATGTCGATTGAGCCATATAAAATAACCGTCGAATGTATGGGAAAATACCTTACATGACAAAATTGGCATGCCATTTTGCGCTCGCTCATAGAAAAACGGGGAACCACAACATTTCCTGAATTCCCCTAGTACATGGGATTCACACCAGATTATGCAAGTGGCAATAACCAGCTGAAGAGTTTATTATTATTATTATTATTATTATTAGCACCGCGTCTTACTACCCGTTCGGGTTATACGAACTTACGCTAATGTGTAATGGTAGGGTGATTGTGAGATGAAATGGAGGACCTACAGTTTAACGTGGAATCCGAACCACGGTGGAGACCTGGCATTCCTCACATTCACAAGATGGCTTGTCAGAGATGAAGGAAGGGTTTGGTAATCAGATAAATCCGTGCCGGGAACGAGGATTGAACCCCGGCCGCCAGCATAGAAGTCTGACACCTTACCCCTAGACCACCAGGTCACCTAGCTGAAGAGATGAGTGCTTTCCAATATCCTCATGGCAACACACAAAACCAACTTTCGGGTTGTTGAGAGAAAATATGGGCAATAGAACAAAACTGTCACTTTCTCGTTTTATCTGGTTGGCTGGTGATCTCCGGGGATTTTTGTGGTTCGAATTGTATGTCTGATTTCCCTCATCCTTACCCGGAAGTGTAAATAAGTGGATAGCCCGGACGGATAGTAAGACGCATAGTAAGCTCATTAAATGTTCCCTAAAAACCTGTTCATTAAAGCTAAGCATGCACCCACTCCCTTTCTTACTGTGTATGTGGTTGGTCAAATGTCTTGTAAGGAGAAGGGCTCGCTTTGGTAGTAGCCTATAATCCGACCAAGAGGAACAAACACCGGTCAACGACCCACGAGGTGACCTGGTGGTTTAGGGGTAAGGTGTCAGACTTCTGTGCTGGGTATCCGGGGTTCAATCCTCGGTCCCTCGGCACATATTTTTATCTGATTACCAAACCCTTCCTTCACCTCTGACAAGACATCTTGTGAATGTGGAGAGTTCCAGGCCTCCGCCGTGGTTCGGATTCCACGTTAAACTGTAGATCCTCCATTTCATATCACAATCACCCTACCATTACACATTAGCGTAAGTTCGTATAACCCGAACGGCTAGTAAGAAGCGGTGCTAATAATAATAATAACCCACAAGCCATCAATGTCTTCGACAAAAATACAATTTATTTACTTACACTTTCTGAACCGACTGATTAGGCCTATGCCAATCCATAATTTTTAATTTCTAATCGAATCAGATTTTTGGCTAATCTAAATCAAATATCATGCCTAATTATTTTTAATCAAATCTCATGTTAGATTTAGTTTATCGAATCCTAATCTAATCCCATGCTTAGAAGAAAACATTGGATAACACATTTTATTTTAAAATTAGGTTAATAGCAGAATCGAATAATTTATTTTAGGCTTCGTATGAAAATGTTTAAAATCGAATCTCTGTTGGATATTTTACTATGCTATGTTTCCGAGTTCAATCCAATAATAAATCATTTAAAAAAGTTGATAAATATTTTAAATATATTTTAAGGTTATTAAAAAAATTTAATAAATAAAACTAATCTCAAAACGAGAAAAATCACTCTTATCTCCCTCCAATCCCCCTTTCCCCTCTTATCTTAACGTTCTGGAATTAAAGTTAATTTATCCCTTCACTCGACCATGCAACTGGTTTACAGACTGATTATATACATTTGTCAAGTTAGTTTGAAAAACTCGAATTTTGAGTCAAACCCACTGACTGCTAATCTAAGATTTATTGTGACTCGAAATATCGAATCCGAACCTTCCAATATTCAGATTCAAAATATCGATATGAGTTAGAATCTTTCTAATATTCGGATTTAGATTCGAAATTTCGCACAGACTTACGACTGACTATATCAGCAAACAATAATTCATATGAGCGAGAGCAAAAGGGCCTACCAATTTTGTCAGGAAAGAGATTTTCCTATACTTTCAAGGCTTCTCTTACATGCTACAATATACAGTAGCCCCATGGCTTTTTTGTGCTGACTGACAGCTAACAGCTCACTTCTGATAGTCAACATTTAGGTATATTCCTAAATTTTGACTGTCAGAAGTGACAGCTGCTAAACACATGTTTTTGCAGATCAGATGGTTCGGCGTAGGGATACATAATTTGGTCTGGTAACTTTTCAAAGCCATCAGCTGTGAGCTGTCGGTCAGCACCAAAGAAGCCATGGGGCTACTGTACGTGGGACCAACGGCTTTACTCCTCCTTTTTCTACGGATATTTATCGCTCAAGAAAAATCCATTTAACCGCATTTGGGTTTGAACCCACGAACATTGAATCTTGAGGTGAGAACTTTACGCCAAAACCACTGAGATTTACGACTAAAATATTGGTTTCTACAAAACATGGACAAGTTTTAACAAGTATTAAATTTAAACTAGTTAGAAAGTAAAAGGCACAAGTGAATTAAGACTTCTATTTAAATTAAGATTATGCATGAGGACTCAAACATAGTAGGAGTTAATTAATCAAAGAAAATTCTACTTATTAAAAAAATAAAAAGATTATACACTCAAAAGTAAATGAAGAAGTTTTTAAGTTCTTAATTTTCCAAGTAATAAAAAAAAAAGTTAGCAATGGTGAACTTTAACCCTTGATTGGGAAAAGTTCTATCCTATCTACGAAGATGAAGGGGAATAAGAGATAAATAAGGTTTTTTTTTTATCTCTTGCGGTTAGAATATCAACCTATAATAAGCTGAAAGGAGGGGAAGTCAATTAGAAAATTTTACTAGAAAAGTTTATACCAAGGCTACAGTTTCGCGTGCAAGTAAAAAAAAAAAAAAGTTTCAGCAATTTAGATGAAGGATTAAAGTACAAAATAGAACTGTAGTGTTATTGGGGAAATGGGTTTATTAAGACCTCAAAGAATTTCATAGTTAATTATATCTATTAAAAAAGCCACTTTAATCTCATTTCTCCCAACTAACTCACTTAAATCTAATAAACGTACTTAAGTTTTTCACACACTAGCCCTTACCAGTGGACACGCAGTCTAATTGCTAGTTTTATTTAGTATTTTTTTTATGATATTTCGTTGTTATTTAATTTAATTTTTAAACTGCTGATTCACTCTAAAATGTGTTTGCAAATGATGTTTTAATGTTTTCCTGAAACCCCCAGAATATGGTCGTGTCCCACAGTTTAAGAGCCTGTTTTCTAAACCAGGACTAATTAAAACACTTTTGTTAGTCAGGTGTCATAATTTATGGATATCGGTCAAGAGATGAAACAATTTTACCAATCGGGCTGAAACTTGGTATTTAGGGGTTTAATCAGGATACTCGGTGGAATTATATATCTAATTTTAAAATTAAGGGCAAAAAGATTTTTTATTAAAATCTGTTTTCTTGAAAATGGTTCAAACGATTTTGCTTAAAACTCGTATCAAGGCACTTTTTAATATTGTAACCGTAGGTGACCTGGTAGTCTAGGGGTAAGGTGTTGGACTTCTGTGCTTGCAGCCGGGGTTCAATCCTCGGTCTCGGCACAGATTTATCTGATTACCAAACCCTTCCTTCACCTCTGACAAGACATCTTGTGAATGTGGGGAATGCCAGGCCTCCACCGTGGTTCGGATTCCACGTTAAACTGTAGGTCCTTCATTTCATCTCACAATCACCCTACCACTACACATTAGCGTAAGTGCGTATAACCCGAACGGGTAGTAAGACGCGGTGCTAATAATAATAATAATAATAATAATAATAATAATATTGTAACTAAAATGGCGCGTCTAATTTTTTCCAGGAAAATGACAGTGGGTACTTTACATTTGCAGATCACTTTTAATTGAAACATAGTTTTATTAAACCAATAGTTTCCGAGCAATAAGCGAATGTATTTTTTTAATTTGAAGTCTGAGAAATTGAAAAGTTAATCGTGATGCTATTTGGTGAACAGAGATGTTACTTTTTCTAAATGTGATTTTGTAACTGTGTATATTATTTCATGTATGCTCTTGTTGTTATGTGATAATCTCTTTTCCATTATGTTTTTACAACAATGTATATTATATCGTGTCACATATCGTAGTATTTTTTAAGTAAAAACATTCATTTCTATGTAAAGGATTTAGGAAGTCTGTGCGGTGTATTGTACCATTTATTTAAATTCTTTGCAGTGTGTGAAGCTAGACCAAATCTAAACTATTGTATTATCCTAAGCATCAAAATATGTTTGTGTTATATCTTGGTATTTTTAAGTTGGTTAGCTTCCATTAAAAAGAGCATGCATAATTCTTTGGTTGGGATACTTTCTAAGTATATTTACCAATATTAATATCGAGTGAGTAAAATTTTAAACTTTATGGGGAATAAACACTTGAATCCTCAAATCAGTATTTTATAAACTTATTTTGAAACTACCCTTTAAAACTGGTTACTAAAATGACCAGAAAACTTTGTTTGGGTTTGAAGTGAAAACTTTTAAAACACTTAATGCTATTCCGTAAGGTAATTTATTATCGATATTCCAATGGGAAAAATCTTATTATAGTGATTATTTTTTAAATCATGAGATGTAATAAATATTTATGATTACATTAAAAGCTAAGAGTATATTAAAATATATTGGTAACTATGGCATAATATTTCGTACAACTACTTATAAAAAACAAAATAATAACTGAGAAAACCCTCTAATTGTTTAAATACATGATTCAGTGAACCAATCTATCAAGAAGTAAGAGAATGACAATCATTCAAAGCACATAAATTATTAATAAGATATTTATTAACACATATATATATAAATTTGTTGAAACAATTTTTACTACATAAACTGTTACGCTATTTTCATTAAGTGCTTGTCCGCTATTAGGTATGTATTTCTTAACTACAATTGATGACGTCATATTTATACATCTACTCTTTTGTAATTATGATAGATTAATATTATCCTCTTTGTAGCCGTGTGTTTTAGAAATTAGCTTGCTCCTCGCATATTTCACAGTAAAGCTACTGTTATTAAATAACAAAAGTAGGTCTGGGATCACTTTTACTGCTTCAAAATTTCTAAGCCATTTAAATATTTTTAAACGTTTAGATAACTAAGACTTTTTTATCTAAAAATATAACATACTTTTATTATTTTAAAAGTTTATTTATAAAATATCCTTATTTTATTCTATAGTTTGTTTACTTTAAGCACAGCGTCTTACCAACCGTTCAGGCTATACGCTAATGTAGTAATTGCGCTAATGGTTTTAGTGATTAAGAAGATTATATTTAAAGGAAGTGTAACCGTATTTGCTTGAAGGGAGACTGGAACACCATTTTGTAAAAACCATTGTCACTACATCCTACCAAGATTCGAACCTCGATCTTTCCGTCATCGGGTGTCCAGTCTACTGCGTGAGTAGCGCCTTACACCGTGCGGCCATCGAAGTGGATCCTAAACGTCTAATTTTATACTAACACTTCATTATATCTGAGCACCCATGTTCATAACACTAACACGGTTTTTAAAAAGATTTTTAATCCTACGCCATTATAATTATCAATGACAATTTAGGTGACCTAGTGGTCTAGGGGTAAGGTGTCAGACTTCTATGCTGGCGGCCGGGGTTCAATCCTCACACAGATTTATCTGATTACCAAACCCTTCCTTCACCTCTGACAGGACAGCTTGTGAATGTGGGGAATTCCAGGCCTCCACCATGGTTCGGATTCCACGTTAAACTGTAGGTCTTCCATTTCATCTCACAATCACCCTACCCGAACGGGTAGTAAGACGCGGTGCTAATAATAATAATAATAATAATTGATATTTAACCATTAAAACAAGACAAGGGTATAATTTTAAGGAACTAAACAAATATTTTCTGTAAAAAAATATCTAATGTTATCAATACATATAATTAATTTGTGTTCGTACCTCGAACAAGTTTAATGCAGTAAACTCCATATATTGTTTGATAATGCTAAAATAAATAATATATCTTCTGTTCATAATGCTCATTCTATAAAGAAAGTATTTGTAATATGACAACATATTTTTTATGTATGTTAAAAAGAGGTTTGTTATCGTTATTTCGAACTAAACATAAATTAGAGCTAAGTAAAATCCAGAGAATATTAGAATGTAAGGTCGCACACCTTCTAGGGAAATCAGGAGCAAAACACAAAGGATTAAACAGAAGAGAAATGTAACTTTCTCAGCATTATAGGAGCAAGATGAAGAGAACTAAGCAGTAGGGAGAATAAAGTTCTCGGCGCTAACAAAAGCAAAATGAATAGAATAATGTGGAAGGGGGAGCAGAGATTCTCTGTAGTAACAAAATTAAGATGAAAGGTATGAAGAAAATAGAAGTATCAAGAAAGAGGAAAATTAAGGACAGTAAAAAAACGAGAATAAAAAAAATTAGACTAATGAAATATTGTATCAGAAAGGTTAACATCAAGATGGATGGCATGTTTCAGGAGGTAGTATGTAAGGTCAGTATCAAGTTGAATATGAATCAAGAGGTGGTATAGGCCAGTATCAAGACGAAGAATTGGAATCAAGAGGGGGTATAGGACAGTATCAAGACGAAGAATAGGAATCAAGAGGTGGTATAGGACAGTATCAAGACGAAGAATAGGAATCAAGAGGGGGTATAGGCCAGTATCAAGACGAAGAATAGGAATAAAGAGGTGGTATAGGACAGTATCAAGACGAAGAATGGGAATCAAGAGGTGGTATAGGCCAGTATCAAGACTAAGAATAGGAATCAAGAGGTGGTATAGGCCAGTATCAAGACGAAGAATAGGAATAAAGAGGTGGTATAGGACAGTATCAAGACGAAGAATAGGAATCAAGAGGTGGTATAGGCCAGTATCAAGACTAAGAATAGGAACCAAGAGGTGGTATAGGCCAGTATCAAGATGAAGAATGGGAATCAAGAGGTGGTATAGGCCAGTATCAAGACGAAGAATAGGAATCAAGAGGTGGTATAGGCCAGTATCAAGACGAAGAATATGAATCAAGAGGTGGTATAGGCCAGTATCAAGACGAAGAATAGGAATCAAGAAGGGGTATAGGACAGTATCAAGACGAAGAATAGGAATCAAGAGGTGGTATAGGACAGTATCAAGACGAAGAATAGGAATCAAGAGGTGGTATAGGCCAGTATCAAGACGAAGAATAGGAATCAAGAGGTGGTATAGGCCAGTATCAAGACTAAGAATAGGAACCAAGAGGTGGTATAGACCAGTATCAAGACGAAGAGTATGAAGTAGAAGGGAGTAGTGGGTGTTCCAATAAGGATAGGAGCGGGGTTTACAGGCTGACCTTGTCACTCTTGAAATGTGATTTTGTGTTCTGGTCATTTCGGCGATGAGATCAGCCAGTCGAACCCAGTTCCTTCTCATCACCAGCCTCTGTAGTACTACCTTTCAACGATAATAATATTTCCTTTGAGGTGTTGCAAAGAAAATTCAATAATTAGTTACTTTGACGTTAACCACATTAACCTAATTTGTGGATATGTCGACCAATAGGTTAAATGAGTTTAGAATCATTTAGGGTTTTATTTATTAGAAATATTTATTCATCATAAAACAAGATTTAAAGCCAGTATACTATAGGATAAAAATATAAATTATATCCAAATTAACAAAACCAAACCTTCAATTATTGACAGATACGTGAAAAGCTATGTTTTATTAATTTCGGTTAGTTTGTGGTTAATGACATTTGTTTAGGTGTATTATGACCGTCCCTTGGGCCTAGGGCTTAGAATTCTTGGCTACAGACGAAAGGGCCCGGGTTCGATGCCCGGCGCTTCCAGAATTCACCTGAGAATCAGTGGGTCTGTAATGGGGTCAAACTCAGCCTCGTGAGGACAAATGAGGAGATACTTGAATAAAGAAATAGACCTTAAGTTTATAAAACCTAGATAAACGAAGGCTCGTTGTGCTGACCACATGACATCCTTTATCCGCCGATTTTGGCACTGTCATTAATAACCGTGGCGGCCGCTCGGTCAGTATAGCTCGCTAGCGGGCTCCCACCATTGAGTTATTATTATTATTATTATTAATATTATTATTATTATTAGCGCCGCGTCTTACTATCCGTTAAGGTTTTACGCACTTACGCTAATATGTAATGGTAGGGTGATTGTGAGAGGAAATTGAGGGCCTACAGTTTAACGTGGAATCCGAACCACGGTGGAGGCCTGTCATTCTACACATTCACAAGATGTCTTGTCAGAGGTTAAGAAAGGGTTTGGTAATCAGATAAATCTGTGTCGGGACCGAGGACCCCCGGCACAGAAGTCTGACACCTTACCCCTAGACCGCCAGGTCATCCCATTGAGAGTTGAGTGTGTTGTAATTTTTCTCGTGTTTAATTTGATTTCATTTCTCCTTGTTCATTATCAATGAGAGCTTGGGGTGTGGTGTAGTTACCGTAGTTTTATTTCCACTGTAGCTCTCCTATACTTTCTCACACTAAAAGAGGGGGTACATCCTGAAAATCTAGGCTACCTTTCTCATTTTAAACTTCTTATATTACCCGCTTCGGTGGCGTAGTTGGCTAACGCGTTAGTCGTGTTGAGATGCTCGACTGCTGAGGAAGGGGAGATCGAGGTTCGAATCTCGGTCGGGTGAACTGGGGGTGGGTTTTCCTAAATGGTTTTCCATTCTCCCTCCACGCAAATGCGGGTTCACTTCCTCTAATTCAACCTTCCCAATTCCTAAAACATTAGAGTAATTAGTACTTAAAGCGTATAGCCCGAACGGGTAGTAAGAGGCGGTGCTAAATATTATTATTATTATTATTAACTTCTTATATTGGTTCATTAATTTAAAATAATCTAATAAGATTATTGTAATCAAAATAATTGCTAACCGTATTTATGTGCACGCGAACTAAATTAAAAGCTCGTCTAGTCTGATTTGTGGATGGCTGAGAGGTCAGGATTTGAATTCTGACTGAGTGTACTGTTAGTGTTTTTACTTTTAGTTTTACACTCTTTCTCGCTCCATACTAATGTGGGTACATTTATTATTTAATCTACCTTTTCACCCACACTACATTAGTATAGTTAAAATACCTTTTCCAGCCTGGATGAGTAGTAAAACTGAGACAAAACAAAACACACGTAAAATACAACACAACTGGCAGTCATAGCCCGGATAATAAGTGTTTCTCTGTATTCGTAGGCATATGTATACGCGTGAAACACCATGAAAGTGTTTCTCCTCCACTCGGAGGCAAGGTATTAGGGTCCAATCGACATAACGCGTACTTATGCCCTTGTTGATCGCGTGGTCCGGTAATGACACTTCTTGCCCCCACCCACGAGTCATATAGCGCCCATTATACCCCTCCCCTCTCAACATTACCCTCTAGCCCACCTTCCCCCATAATCTCTTCACAGATTAACACTGCCCTGCTCTTTCCTGCTAGATATAGCTATAGATGCAGATGTAGATGTAGATGTAGATCTACTCGGGTAAGCCACTGTGGCCGGCGGCGGATCAACCCTGTTTTATTAGATAGGGCTGGAGCTCTGGGGTCAAATGGGACGGACAAGTCCTTCACGCTGATATACCATAATTGGTGGTATCCAGCCCAGCTTGTGAAGGATATTGATTGTTTGAGACTCGAATTTGTGGACACGTGGACACGCGTCGGTCTCGTCTTCTCTGATTATCCAGTGAGGAAGGGTTCTTAATCTTCGTTTTGTGCACTTTGGTGGTTTAAAAAAATAATTAAATCATTTTTCAGTTATTTTGTATCTATGTCCAGCTCTTCTTCTACCCGTTCGGGCTATCAGCTTATTTACATAAATAAAATAGGAATGAGGAATGTAGTTTTTTAAATAAAATATACTAGCATGTAAATAAAATAAACTACAATAAAAAGGTTGTTTTATTGAAATTTATGTGATGTTTACTCAGTAATTAACTTTAATAAATTAATATTTTGAATACACAAAAAAATTATCTTATTTTTACCAAGCTATTTTGTGTTCTTTCATTGAGTGTGTAAAATTAAGCTCAAATTTCTCTTTTCCATTTAAACCTAGTTTTATTGCGTAACTAGTAGATACATAGTGTATGGATTAAGTTCAATTTTTTACTTTCCCTCGACACCTCGGAGATATTGTGATCGTAAGAAAAATCGAACTCGAGATTTTGATAAATATCGACGTTTCGTGAACCTCCGAAACAAAAATGTTGTTTTCGTAATAATGTATGTCTGTCAGTCTGTACCTTGGGCTAGAGAAGAAACGATTTTACCTATTGAGCTAAAACTTGGTATCTGGAGTTTTCATAAGATCCCCCCCCCCCCCCCC
>CABEEJ010003379.1:0-54126 GCA_901482245.1 Timema douglasi | reverse complement strand
AAAAAAAAAAAAAATCTGATAAATTCAAGAAGAATACATTTATTCATCTACAGCTTAATCTAAAATTTGAATGAAGATTTCAGAAGTAATTATTTTTAGTATAATAGATGAATATTTAGCTCTACTCTCGCAAAAAGAGTTTTCTTCTCGGTGTAATGATTTTTTTTGCGTCATGCTATCATTTCATACTTAAGATATTTAACTTATTTAGCTGTATTCAGAATGAAAAACTAAATAAAAGGAGTCCTCTCCCAGCAGAATCAGGTAGGAGTTAAGTTCACTTACTCTAATTAAAAGCTATCTTTAACCTTAGTTTTATAAAAACGGGTGTTTTCAAAACTTGATTTTTAAAAATTAATAAAAAATTTATTGAGATAGAAAAAACCTATAACCATCATTTTAAACAGCATACATTTCTTAATAAGAAAATATCAAAATTTGTCTGGGGTAAGTTAAAGTCCCTTTTCCTGTGGAGCATCAACTATGTAGAACAATTCCCCCTACTCCCCTCCAGCCCCCTTCCCCATAGACCCTAGACCTAGACCAATCTTCGGAACGCTGGTGTTTGGGGGCTACCTGGCATTAAACTAATGGAATATTCGTTTCTCTCATAAATATCCAACGGAATATATATATATATATCTCTGCCTAAGAATGTATTATAAAATATTCACTATACCAACCTAATAATTATGAACAAGACCAACCGATGTCGCCTTCATTTTGTTATATTTTTTATTTAAATATTCATTGTAAAAAGAATATAAATGGCGTTGGAATCTCAATAAAAAAAAAATCATGGAGGGGTTGTTGTATTTAGGAAGTATAATAAAAAATAGAGGTGGCCTTGAAATCTCAATATAAAGTTTGTTTCTTTATAGTTTCGTTACTCATGTAATGTTTGTTGTATTTACTATTACTAAAATTGTACAAATTTTATGTTAAAATATACAAATAAAAGCAGGTGAGTACGGGTTTGAGGCTATTGTGATTAATTTTATAATTTAATAAATATTTTATTAAATTATTACTTATTGTTTACGCGTAATCTAAGTTGTCTAAATTAATAAATTAGCTGAAAAATAATTACTGATTTCACTATCTTGAAACAATTGAGTAAATGTCGGGGAAGATATTATCTTCGCATCTTATCTTATTGACGTGGGGAATGTAAATTTTCCTTTTCATAAGAACGTGGAACGGTACTCCGTGGTAGTTCAACCTCATTCGAGAAGAGAGAGGATCTGTGAGCCAATTTGTTTACAACGATTTGGAATTACTGATTCAATCTGACCAAATTATCGATCACGCCATTTTGGCACCCAAGAAAGATTACTGTGTGATGATCAATGCTCACATTCTTAAGCACCTTCCTGGGGATAGTTGAACGTATATCAGTATTCACACGGTAGACTCAGATGAAGCCCTCTTTAACTTCAACTTTCCGGCAGAAATCCTCGACACTATTCGAGGTTTCACGTCACAATTTGAAACAAAGTCAACTCGGTTGACATTCTTATCAGGAATCTCAACACAAGAGAGGACTTATCAACGGAACGATAATGCAGGTGGTGACCTGGTGATCTAGGGGTAAGGTGTCAGACTTCTATGCTGGGGTCCAGGGTTCAATCCTCGGTCCCGGCACAGATTTATCTGACTACCAAACCCTTCCTTCACCTAGGACAAGACATCTTGTGAATGTGGGGAATGCCAGGCCTCCACCGTGGTTCGGATCCCACGTTAAACTGTAGGTTATTCATTTTATCTCACAATCACTCTACCATTACACATTGGCGTACGAGCGTATAACCCGAACGGGTAGTAAGACGCGGTGATAATAATGATAATGCAGGTAATTAAAATACCCACTCACAAGATAAAGTGGAAAATTCTCACTGGAGCTCCGAGGGTAGATCGCATAAGTATATCTCTAATCAAGCTTTCTCCTTCATCTGAAATTAACTCATTCACTTTCCTTTGATCTTATATCCATGTAACTCTCGCTTTCGCCATGACGATCAACGAAAGTTAAGGTCAGAGTCTTAATAAAATTGCAATTTATTTACCAAATACATTATTCTCACACGGACAACTTTACATCTTTGTAAGTCGTCCTCGGTCCTTTAACAGAGTCAAGTTATTTATCGAGGAGACAGAAGGCGGTAAGTTGATTTTTTTTCCCCCTCCATCACGCGAAGCTTTAACAGATAATGTTGTTTCTACAAAAGTGTTCTTAAACACTTTGTAAATATGAATGCCTCACGTGTATGTAGTAGATTTTCTATTTTTAAATAAAGTTCATTCAAGACTAAAATTAACGTATAATTTTGTTTTATTCATTTAGGAAAAAATATTTATATTCTTTGGCTCAAAAAAGTATTTACTAAAGAATATATGATATTTTATATGTATATATTTATAATATATAAGTATATGATTATATATTTTATTTATATATATTTATAATTATTTATAATATATATGCGTTTCAATTTTTCCTCTAATTACTGCACAGTCTTTGAACGGGTTTGCTAGTTCACAATTCATCCAAAAGCCAGAGGTCCTCGGGTGTCTTGAATAGGTCGTTTGCATCTACGGACTTTATTTCACATCAGTAAAAATATATTTTAGATAAAGGTTATAAAGTTATAAAAGCATTTTAAAATTGATTTGTTTTTTTTATCAATTTGAAACTTAAATAATATGAATGGTTTTAAAATTGTGAACGTGATGTATTTATCTATCGATTATTGATTCTTTTATTTAGCTCGTAAGACGCAAATAAATATACTATTTCTTGGTGATTTTGGATGAAAAATTTCCACTTAAATTCAAAGACAATAGAGGTTAACGTAGTGGTGGCATGCATTGGATGTATGATGAATTTATACAAACGCATTTTTTAAAGTAAGAAAATTAAAATATTTAATAATTCATTTTAGATTTTTTCGTAAGTAATTTAATTTAGTATACATTAAAATAAGCCACAAAGGTGACTAAAGATGTATTAATATCTTTTTTTTTAATGAGTAACACCCACCTCGGTGGCGTAGTTGGCTAACGCGCTAGTCGTGTTGAGGTCGACTGCTGAAAACGGGAAGATTGAGGTTCGAATCTCGGTCGGGTGAACTGGGGGTGGTTTTTCTTAAATGGTTTTACACTCTCCCCCCACGCAAATACGGGTTAACTTCCGCTAATTCAACCTTTCCAAATCCATTAGCGGAATTAGTACTTAAAGCGTATAACCCGAACGGGTAGTAAGACGCGGTGCTAAATAATAATAAATTTAATGAGTATCATATTTGTGGACAGCTATTTCTAAGTGTGAACATTGCCTTAGTGTAGTATTACTCGCACCCCCGATCTATTGAATGCTCAAATCTTGGGTCGGGATCAGAGAGGATGGTAGAACCATCTGACATTCCATCATCCGCTAAGTGGGTTGCTCATTACCGCGAGCAGACGCGCGGCGTCAAAACTAGTCGGTGATTTCAGGGGATTGCAAGGGAGAACGAGGCGTCGTTTCCAACATCATATCACCACCGCTCCATCTGCGATGGGAACACACCGTCTCTGGAATCTTGTTCGTCGAGCATTTCCCGTTCTCAATCTCGGTGAAGGAGCCATTTCTTTTCTGCAAGCAGGATTGATCCTCAAAACTGCAAGCTTTGCGATGGCTATAAATAAAGGAGGACTTTGTTTTAGAAAAAAACGAGAGTATTATAATCCAATCTCCCTGCGGAGCAAGCATGTTTAGGGGTAGTCTCCTTTAACCACGACGGTGCAGACAATGTAACTCGAATTTTCCTTTAACTTTGTCTGCAGAAAAAGTGAATTTTTTCTTAAAGTTACTTCATCACATGGATATAGAAAATAGACATCCAACCGCTATAAATAGCGCAAGAAATCAAACTATGTAGATACAAAAACATATCCTTAGATATTATTAATCACTAACACTTCGAATTGAACCGATATCCCTCCACTCAGAAGTTGGACACTACTTAGGCAGTCATAATTATTAATAATTGCCAGTTGTACATGTTTTTTTGTTTTTTTGCTGTATGTGTGACTAATGTAGAGACTGAAGCCACAAATACAGTCAGAATATTTTTATTATGATTATTACTAATACCACCGCTCCTTACTACCCGTTCGGGTTATACGCACTTACGGTAATGTGTAATGGGTAGGGTGATTGCGAGATGAAATGAAGGACCTACAGTTTAACGTGGGATCCGAACCACGGTGGAGGCCTGGCATTCCCCAAATTCACAATATGTCTTGTAAGAGGTGAAGGAAGGGTTTAGTAATCAGATAAATCTGTGCCGAGACCGAGGATTGAATCCCGGACCCCCAACACAGAAGTCCAACACTTTACCCCTGGACCACCAGGTCACCATTACAGTCCCAATATCTTACACAGTCTAATTTTCATATTACAGTACAGATAGAAAAGTTATAACATCTTATTTCTCATATTCATATGCCATGTAATTTTACCTCCAACTATCTCTTTTTGTGGATATTATAAATAGCTATGGACTAACACTAATATAAATGGTAAAACTGTTATATATATTCTAAACACATTTGAACTTTAATAAGTAGAGATGACGTGAGACCGCAAGCAAGCTAAACTTACTAAGCGGCCGCTGACTTTAGCGATGATAGTTCAAATATTTGCGGATAGAGGGTATCATGTGGTCAGCACAGTGAGACATCTGGCCGTTAATCTCAGTTTTCTAAAGCGAATATTCTACTTATTTATTTATTCAAATAGCTTCTCAATTGTCCTCATGAGGCTTAGTCTAATCCCGTTCCAGACCCAATGCTTCACAGATACTTTTGGAAGCGCCAGGAACCAAACTCGGGACATTTGTATATGTATACATAAACTCAGACTAATAAACATATGGTTTGTAAATAGATAAGTTAGAATAAATGTATTAATTATAAGAAAACAGTAAAATTAAGATAAACACTAAACAAATTTTAAATTATTCATAGTTGATTCATTTATTCCAAATTATTGATTTCTAAACAATAAATAATAAAGTTTTTTTTAAATAACTTTTATATGAAAATTGAACTGTACTTGGCCGGTTTTTTCAACAAATCAAAACACTTGAACCCATCCGGGATTCCAAAAAGTCTCTCAGGGGCTTGATCCATAGGGATATCGTAACTAACTCTGACCCAACAGTCCAGGGTTCATTTCCGATAAGGTGGAGAGTTATATTTTCCCCACTTTGCTAATTTTCATTTTCTATAGACGTTTGCAGGGGTATCCCCTTGTTACTTCCCCTTTCTAATTTTATTCCTATTGGTTGATTTGTTAATGTTCCTCTAAACCATTAAATGTTTCTTAGCAAAAGACTTAAACAAATATGACCAAAATAATGAATTAGCAAGCAGTAAAATTTAATAAACGTAAATTAATTTTTCTTTACAACTGAATAGAATATCCTGAGCTCCTCAAGATAGCGTGGTTACTTTTTAAAATAATAATTTTCATTTTTTATTCGTATGTTTGATATAGGTTTACTTTAAGCTATTTCAATAAAAGTGCATATAGTGCTTAAAGAAATTGATTATGTAATATTGTTAGTATACTTATCTTTATTTATCTTTTACTTTTTACAAGCACAGTTCTAGATTCCAACATTTTTCTTATATTTTATTTGTATACAAATCTGGTTGGTAAATCACACCACACTTACTTGAATGGAAAAAAAATCTTGAATTATCTGTAAGGCTTTCTTTTTTCCTTTATTTATCTCTCTTTCTCCTTGTGATGCAATTTCTTCAAGTCTGCTGTGCTCTTATTTTACAGTCACGTATTGTCGTGATCTCTCAACACATTTTCCTCTTTTATCAACTATTTATCTCTCTGTTTCTATCTACTCTTTACTATCCCGAATACCTTCTTTGCCATTCCTTTTTGTTTCCCCTTCCCCCGCGTGTCTGTCTATCCATGTCATGAAGTCATCCTCTGAATGTGTGTGTGTGTGTAACTTGTTAATGGAGTGTGTCAGATACATGTTGTTCTCTTCAGTCCTGAAAACCCCTCTGTTGTTTACAATCACTTAACTTGTTCCACAACAAAATTACTTTAAAAGTCATTCCTGTACATGGCGTGTGTTTTATTTTTTTTAAAAGGACTTCTCTCCTTACTTCGTACTTTCTCTTTCCAGTCTTTCTCCCACCACTGACAATCTTCCTATTTCTCTACACACACACACACACACACACACACACACACACACACGCAAAATAATCTTTTCTGTAACTTCTCCCTAAATCTGTTTCTCAATAAAAGTGTGTTGTTGTGTTTACAATTGTCCATTTAAATTTAGGTTTGTTCTTATTGTCGACTGGTGTCCTCCTCACTTAGAGGTGGGAGTTGCTGTAAATAAAACCTAGTGAATAAATACCCTCAAAAAGTTTGGTCCGTTCTTTTTAGTTTTTATGGAAATAAACTCTGTTCCCGAGTCGAGAGTGGGTGCGTCAGCTGATAGCTGGTGATCTAAATTGATCACTCATATGTAGCTGACGATTTCCACACATTCATTAAAATATGAGCGAAGAATTACACATGGCACGGGACAATTTCTGAATAGCTCAGTGGTTAGAGCAATAGTGCTAAGCTAATGGTCCTGGCTTCAAGTCCCGTGTCCAGGTGTGATTTTTCAATTCAAATAATATAAACGATACAATATTAATATTAAAATCGCAGATCAAATATGTTTTAGACTTATATGACCTTTCTAGATTTTTGTTAAAAACAGCTTCTCGAATACAAACGATGACAAGTCATCGGCAAAAGAAATTTCTCACATCAGTATTTAAACATTTAATGAAGTGTGTAAACATTGTATTATAGTGCAATACAACAATTTAAAGAACCAGAACGTGACAATTTTGTCAAAACTGTGGTGTCTTTCATCAAAATGTTAATAAGCTTCCCGAGGTTTTTTATTGCTGGCTCATTCACTTACATCCCACATTTTAAGTTTAAAAATAATGGTGTTATTAGCATCGTAGGGCACACTCTCTTATGCGTTAGTTTCGCATTAGAGCGAGGGTTGTCAATGGAGGGAAGATAGGCCTCCAAATCCCGACCGAATGTACTGAGAGAGCTCTTTTCCTAAATTATTTATCTCCTAACCCCCATCCCCCCCTCCCCTCTGATTCACGTAAATAACTGTTTGGCTGCTTTAAAATTATCTGAAGATTAGTATTATAAAACAATTTTCAAGGAAATTGGGGAATATTTTTTCCTGTAAATAATATTATTTTTTAACATGACTGTATCGCATTTCTTGTAAAAGCAATACTGTTGCTGTTTTTATTTTTTGCGTTGAGAATGTCCTAAATTATTTTAGAGAATATTAAAAAAAACTAATTTAAATTAAGGAGCGTTAAGTTAATGTGGTGCAGCAAACAAATTAATCAATCCTTGTTGGTTTGTTAGAATTGATTTCAAACAAAATAGAAACAATTAGATTCCTTATAATATACTATTTAATTCATATTATATCTTACTAATCACTTGACTCAAAAACTTGAATCACTGATTTACTGTATTTTATAGGTCCATTTCTTGTTTGTCTTTAAAATAAGGCTTAAGTATTTTTTTTAAATTCCAAAACAGATTTTAGATTATTAAATTATTCTTTTATTGCCTTATGAACTCATATTTAATTATTCATGAACAACCTATCAAAGACCTACTACGGTGCCTACATGGTCTAACATGCCACTCTCGTATTAGAATAGACTGTCAATTACGGGGAAATCTAGGTTCGAATCTCGGTCGGGTCTATTTAAAGTGAGGTTTTCCAAAATTGTTTCACACTCTTCCTCCACGCAAATGCAAGTAAATTTTCCCAATCCCTAAGAGCACTAGCGAAATTAGTAGGCCTACATAAGCTTGTAGCTCGAAGGGGTAGTAATACGCGATACTTAAAAAAAAGATCTATGGATGAATTGAAGTCAAATACATAAGACCTTCTCTGTCATATGGGGGTAAACTAAGGATATATTTAATCAATGTAAGGATGTCTTGTATTCGTGTCTTATTTTACATTAAATTAATGCTCCTGAGTTTAAATTAGTTTTTTTAAATATTTTCTAGAATAATTAAGGACATTCTCAATGCAAAAGATAAAACATCAACAGTAATGCTTTTACCAAAAATGCGATACATTCATGTTAAAAAATATTATTTAAAGGAATGAATATTCCCCAATTTCCTTGAAAATCGTTTTATAATACTAATCTTCAGATGGTTTGAAAGCAGCCAAACAGTTATTTACGTGAATCAGAGAAAAGTAAATGCATGCGCTCTTGTAACGGTGAGGTAAAAGGCGTTATATTGACAGGAAGGTCTGGTTTACAAACTCGGCTGTGTGTGCAGTTTGGGTGGAATTTTGACGGATTATTTTTTCATCTTGACTCCACTTAGTTTAATTCCGGTTTTACTTTCTTGTGACCCCTCGGGTAGAAAAATTAATCTGATCATCAAAAAAATTTGAATTCGAGATTTTTATGACTATTGAAGTTTGACGGACCACTGAACCCGAAAAAAAAATGTTTTTTTGCAACGCCATCTCCCTACATGTGTGTCTGCATTTCAGACTAGAGCTGTAACAATTTTACCGATTGGGCTAAAACTGGGTATTTAGTGGACTCGTAGGGTTCCCTTGAGGTTTTTTTTTAAAAATTAGATAGCCAACCCTAAAATTAAAGGATCCTTACTGAAGGGCAAAAAGAGGAAAATATATTTTCTCAACTTTCGATCTAACGATTTTGATTTTGTACCCCAGACATTACAAGCTAAATGATAATTCTCATTTTATCATTAAAATGACTTTAAGGGTACTTGTTAACAAATATTTTCCATTTCGATCACTTCTCCGCCACTATTTAAGATACGAATTAATTCCTCTTTGTAAAGTTCTAGTACTTTTTAGAATTGAAATCCTTTATCTGTTATGTGTTTTTCCAAGCAATTAGTTTCTGAGCTATAGGAATATTTTTTTCTATGTATACACACGGAGGTCTTTGACATTTCCAATTGTTTACTAAGCTCTTTGGTGGATGTATCTGTTTATCTTTTCTCAATGTTTCTCTAACAGCGTATATTATTTTGTTTCACAAATCCTACGAGCTTTTTGTAAAAGTCTCTTATTAAAGATAAACTAGGGTCTGCGATGTGCACCGTACGATTTATTTTATCTACATCCTCATCTTTGGCCCTTAAATGTATAGGTTAATATACCATATGTTACACAATTATTTAAAAATGACTGGAGTAAGAATGGATTTTTTCTTGATGTGAATAACTATGAACCTTTTTAAAGGTGTACATTGTACCAATGTATTGTAAATTATACTAGCCTAAATTCTCGTTTGATAAAAATTTATATTTTTGAACTAAATTTATGTATAATCTACTTCAATCGGTGAATTTATGGGTGCTATAATGGCAGGGCTACCAATGTCATAAAAAAAACTTGAACTGTAGATTTTATCTCGCACCCCCAAATATAATGGTGTTTACTAAGCTTCATTAGCGACCCTATTATTTTAACTAACAAGTAAGTTTTCTTAGCAAATTTCTCCAGGATACTAAAACTTGTATTTAAAAAAGATTAAAAACAAAAATGTGCTTGAAGTTTGACATATTATTTTGAGCTCTGCGTGCAAAATTTCAAATATTTGTTTTATTAATATTAGTTGATAACATATTATATTTAAACGTGTGTAAGTTGATAAGTTACACCTCAAATCTATGGCTTTTTATCTGCTTAATCTATGGATTAAGTAAGTAAAGTAATTTAGGGAAATTATTGAGTATTAGCGTGAAGAAAGGATGATATCACCTTGGTGGTAAATTACGTTTGGAAAACCACCCTGACGAGAATTGAACCTTTTACTCCCTATCACCAATATTTTGGTCAATAGCGAGATCGACACCTTAGACTATTTCGAGGTTTTAATAGAAAACTGTACACATTTTCAATATGGTTATGAACATTCTTTTAACCCATTACCTTAGAACATATCTGGGCAAACTACGGCCCGTGGGCCGCATGTGGACCCCAACGTTAATTTTTGCGGTTCACACAAAAATTTAAAATTTTCATGACTTTATTAATAAAAAATGACAAATTAAATACATAATCAGTGCATGTATTTGAACATGTGAACCAATCACCAAACTCGTTTATAATGTTACATGTGTACAAGCATAAGATTGTGTGTACAGTAATTAGAGTAGTTATATGACTGATCAAATAAGTATTTTTGTGTAAAAATAAAGTTCATTATTTATTGAATTTAGATTTTTCTCATATGCGGCCCGCCAAAGACCTTACAGATGTCCATGTGGCCTTGGGGGAGAAAAGTTTGCCCAACTCTGCCTTAGACACTCAACCTACCACCCTCCTTAACAACTTCCGGTTGTATCTCAACTAGACCTACTCTTGTACAAGTAACGTTCAGGAAACTTCCTCGCCACGAGGGTAGATTTGTTTGGGGTGTACTGTAATATTTCCTTTTTATGGCCGTGACTTTTAACTTTTCAGTCCTATTTATCTTTTCAATTTTATTTTACCCTTTGCCCTAGTTCGCCTCTCTACTTTCTGCTTTGCCGTTTATCTTCCTATCTGTTTCTCCCACCACACGCACCTACATCTCCAACGGCCACGTTTTCAGACATTTCACCACTCCGAGAGACGTTTAATTTAAATAGGAAGCTTATTAAAGTTTGATGTAATGGCCGCTTCATATTACCTGGTCCTTTTGCATGACTTGTATATTAGTGTATATTAGTCCCACTTTAATACTGCCTGACGCGCGGAGGCAAATTCCTCTTTTTTAAGCGCCTCAATAACGTTCCGCTTGTCAGTTCCATGGCGATATGGCATAGCTCCAAATATTTTGAAATATGATTGATACGACCGTTAGATCTCTGTGGAAACAAAAAATTACATTAATCAAATTACTAAAATCATCATACTAAGAACCATCTAATCCCCTAAATGTATCATTAAAATAATACACATTTCTGTGACAGGGAGATTGAATTCGAATCTTTGCCAGGTGAAAAAAATAGGCCTAAAGTTTTTTTATCACTCTTGATTTTTCCATCCCACTCCACACTAAAATGAGTGGATTTCTCCCAAGCCACTCTCCCGAAACTTAGTCTTTTGAATGATTAGTTAAAAACTACACTATTAAACTATAATTAATACAAACTAAGACACATCTTTAAACCCAATTATTTGTTTTTAGCAACATTATTGACACACATAAAATATTCGTGATAAGTCCGTGATGCTTTAGTAGAGTATTCGAAACATTTTATCTTGATTATTTATTCTTGAATCCGAGTGACCATGCTCTTCGTTTTTTCTACCCGCAATTAAAATAATATAAACACGAGGATAAAAAATATATATATTTAAAAACACCGATACAACCTATGACTTAAATAAAAATAAATATCATTTATAAACAACACGTAAGAAATAAAAAAAATCTTATAATAAATTTGGTAAAATACGTTTTTTAAAGAACTCTTGACAAATTTAATGAGACAAAATGTCTTCAATTTTTTTTTTGTCAAAGAAAATGTAACCTCAAATTGTATAGTGTTTATTAGTTTGTAAAGATATCACTGCTCCGCCTAATAATTTATTTTTAATATTATTATTGTTAGTAGTAGTATTAATATTAGTGCTTCGTCTTTGTTTTGTCTTTAATTGCAATTATTTTAATTTATCTCAAGGAATAATATAATCCATATAATATCAAAATTGACTGGAACAGGACGATAAGCGTACGTTTAAAAAAGTTACTAAAACTCCCTAGGAAAGAACTAGTAAGCCAGTATGTAGAAGAGAACACCACAAACTGGAATATAAACCGGGATCTCTTACTTTGCATTCTATAAAATCTTCACAACTATAAAGATTTTGAAATAAGTAGTTTTTTGATGATCATTGAAAGTAATATTATGAATATTTTATCTAAGTATTGCTTTGTTACATATTACGTGCTATATGAAATCTGTCCTGGTCCCTTTTGTGTCTATATTTTTGCTCAAAGCTGAAATCTGCCAACCGGAACATACGTGTTTAACACACACGTATGTTAGGTTTCGAATTCCTCCCTTTGGGGCGTGTACTACAGGAGGCAATCTCTTCCTACCCCTGCCCCCTCACCAACTTCAAACTCACGACACAATCCCCAACGTTAATTCTGGTGGGCCTTACCTTTGCCTTGGGCACATTGATCGCTTTGCTATTGTTCTATACCTCCTTCACTCTTTCCACTTCCTCTTTTATCAACCTATATTTTTTTTTATTCACGTCATCCCCTTGTGGTGAGGCTCGAAGCTCTTCAGTTGTTCTTTTCTCCTTGTCGTCTGTTCAGCCTTGTACGTCAGTCCTCTATTGTAGAGACTGGAATGGAGGACTCTCCTTGGGCGACAAATTAATTGGTGTGGGCTTCACAACTCTCCCTTTCCGCACAGCGAGCGCACTTTCTTTTTTAAGTTTTTGTATTCATCCTTCAAACCACAAAGTTTACTTATATACATTTCTGTAATGTTACGTTTGTACCATCCACTTGTTATATATATATTTTTTATCACTGTTGGCTGTCGTGTTTTATTGTTCCGTCTAGTTATTGTTTCCCCGGGTTATTTCAAAGAAGATTGAGCGACAACTAGAAATGAGGTAAAATGTGTTTGAAGAAGTTGTGGAGCTTCCAATTATGTGTTGAAGTAGTATTCATTATTCATTAATAATAATAATAATAATAATAATATATTACTTTACATATATTTCTACATAACAATTAATTTGCACCTTCACCAGTGAGCACAGTGACAAAGACATCTGTTTCACCAGTGACAAAAAAGGGTGGGGATAGAATCCCACCTGGGATTGATAATATATTTCATTAAAAATTACATAATCTGTTAATATAAAATATGGAGCTAGTCCGGACGGGTAGTAAGACTTGGAGAGCAGAAATAAGTTTTTATCTAAACCTCCCTCGTTTGCTACCTTTCGGTGTAGACTTAACTTTTTCCACTTTCACAAACCAGGGTTACATGGTTATCCAAACTAAACCTCCGATAAGGCCCCCTGAAAGGCTTTCAAGCTACACTACACCCGGGCTCAGAGATCCTTTATAGTGCAACCTCTGATACCCATCGGGACCGGAACCTTTACGCCGGACGTGGGCCGAAGTACACGAGTTCCATTCCGGATACTTGGGCACGCGAAAATACCAGTAGCAGCCCTTCCATGCCAGCCTGCCTTAGGTAACTTGAGAGAAAAAAAAACCTCCACTGGGACGGGATGGAGGGAGGAGTTGGCTCCTCCTAGTGATCGCCCAATCATCAGGAAGTCAAGAGTTCAGCCTCCGAACAGTCGTCTTGCAAACCTTCATTTCTCTTGCCCCAGAACTTTCTCTACTCTCCCAAAACCTGGCTGCCACCCCCTCAGCACCATTCTTGAGATTTACTGCCTGGAGTTGCCCTGACCAGCTGTCACCACTACACGGGTACGCACTACCAACCGCTTAGTGCTAGTCGAGGAGCCTTGCTCCTCACACACAAATGACCTCACGGGGTCTTAGCAATGCCGGACCACAATGTCCGTCACATTGCCCAGGGGCCACCCCGTGGAGGCGCCCTGACAGGGTTTTTAGAGATCTGTCAGTACCGGAAGATGGAAAAGACAGTCTAGTGCTCGTTTATATGAATTGTGTGTGGGCCCAGAAAGCGTCCCGACCCCATACGTCGGGCCGGTTCCTCACGACTGATCACCGTGACCCCCAAACCAGGGTTACAATTTGAATTGTATTTTCATTATTTCTGATCCCTACAAAAAAAAACTAGCAGTGGTGAAAATAATTGTCTTATAAGATCTCCCTGACGCCGAACTAGAGTTATTTATTTCGTTTTGTGAAAATAGCCTTGGTCAATTTATTTTTGAACAGAGAAATAATTGACAAAGGGAGGGACGTTTCTGTTGAGATCGTGGGAGCTAGGAAAGGATCCCGCGAATAATATCTGGAGGCACCCTTGGTCACGCCATCAAATAGGTAAGACCTGGGTTAAGCACTTCTTCACGCTGTCATATTATATGGAAGTGAAGTAATCACTTACACTCGGTTAATAGTAGCTCTTCCTAAGTGAAATATCAAGGTGCTTTAAGAGCGTGCATCATAGCAGGCACAACTCAGCTCGCGCGAGGTATGGGAGTAAAAAAAGAAAAGAAAATACCTACAATATGCCAGAAATGTGTGCAATGCATTCGTATTTGAATGATTACTCGGAATTTTCCGCGGTGACGATGCGGGACAAAGCGACAAAGTTTCTTGATAATAACAACAGAATGTCCCAATTAAGACAGAATAAAGATTGGTGTCCTATTATTAGCTGTGAAACCATTCTAAAACGATCAAACACGGCCTTTTAAAGTCAGTTTTTAGCCAAATAGAATTTAATATTTCAGCAATGTTCTCTATTAGGAACATCTATTAACTCTTCATCTACATTAATGTGTAATCAGAACTGATCCAAGTGCATTGGTGTTTGTGTAAATATACGATTTCGAGTCGACTGAATCACAGAATTGATGGGCAGGTGATGCACGCTCTTAATAAAAAACTCGACTACTAAGTGCGATATTTATTTAATATATAATAAATACCATCATAGTTTATTTTTAAGATAATCACTTACGTGGTGCCCGAACGAATAACTTAATCCACGTCAACCAGTAACCAACCCACGACTATCTAAAAATAGTTCAGGCATATTTCTATCTGATTAGGATCCGAAGTAAGGATTTTAGGCATAGAGAAATATTTCCGGTTAGGATTAGTTTCGTGCGGTTAGACCTTGACATATTTATGTTATGCTTACTCTGACACTACAGTACTATGTTAATTGAATAAATATTATATAAAACTCCGTTCACCCTGAAAGTTTAAAGTCTTACATTGACAGATTACACCATGACCCCCAATCTTAGAAGCTACGCCATAGTGGAGTAGTGCGAGGTAAGCCTGACCTTATAGAGGTTACGAAGGGTACAAATAACAATGTATCTTACACTTAACCTAAGGGAGCAAGAATAATCAGAATACTCAACACAGTTATCCCTGCTCGTATTAAACTCCGGGCTCCAGAAGTTAGTAATAACGTCAACAGGTCTTATGACTACGCCAGTGTGGAAATAGTTTGGTTTCATTCAATGTTTCAAATTTTTACTTTCTCATATCAAGAGAAATGATCGTAATCGCGACCATATTAGACCTTGAAATTATGATGAAACTTAACGTTTTGTGTGTCCGAATCTGTTGAAAGGATTTTGTTAAATAATTATATTTAAATGTTATGGATAATACTTGGGGATTTTTTTTCGCCCTGGCCCTAAAATTAAATATGGTTTATTGATAATTGATTTTTTTTTTCAAATCTTTTGAAAATAGTTTAAACAATCATTAGATATCCATGTTAAACAAAATTGTTTTATCTCCCAAATAACTCTGTATTCTTGGTTTTTGGACAAAAATGTTTAATGGGTACTTTATTTATGAGTGATTTTCGAAAATTTGAAATATTTAAGAAATGTTTCAAATTATTTTGTTCTAAATAGATCCATACCTGGGTAGGGTTCGATATAACAAATAAACCTGTATACATACATGTTTTTGGCTGAGAAATCCGTCTAATTATAGTTTATTGTTGACTGGTTTTTAAAAAATACAATATTTTTAAAACCGGCTCTAGAGATTTGGTTCTAAAAGCGCATATGTGAAGTTTTTTCCAACATATATAGTTTCATATATATATATATATATAATTTGTTTTTGTATAAAGAAAATATTTTTTAGGTACTGATATTTAATTTTTTATTTATCTGACTATTTTGTTTAAAATTTGTATAGCAGGACGATTTTACATGAACAATATAATATGAATCTTTATTTTTCTTCAATAAATTAATTTAATGGTAGTTTATTCAAGAGAAATTAGAAAACACTCTAGATTTTTCAAAATTAGCATTGAATAGTGAGCTTAAAATTGGTATTTGGGGATTTTTTTCATGACAAATAAGAGAACATTTCATTTAAAAAAATTAAGAATACGCTTAGGATGGTTTACAAATAGCTTAATTTTGAAAATTTTAAATATGTGAAAAATATATTATGGAATGATGTTTAAAATTTACATATAAACTGTGTTTATTGGGGTTAATGAGATCAGGTGTAGGCACTATATTTGTATGAGAAAAATTTATTTAATGGTAGTGTATTAAAAGGTTTTTTTTTTTTTTAAATTCCAAGCTTTATTAAGTGATATGAGAAGGGTTGTGTGATTGTATCGTACCATTTATTGTTGTGAAACCACGCGTCTAACTGCCCGTCCATATTATCCATATTTAAATAAACTAGTCAGGTGGGGACAATGAATATAGAATTTAGAGTAAATATACTCGCATTTGAATATAGTTAGAGCGGGAAACCATTTAGTGAAAACACCCTCAATACATCCCACCGGGATTTAGACCCTAACGTCTCTCTGACCAGCAATACCATCTATTGCGAAAGAAACAACTTAGACAGTGCGACCATCGATTCAGGTGATAGGGTTGCTAAGTTTTGTAATGTTTATTTGATTTATTTCAAAATAGTTAAATTATATTTAAATATTAAAATTAATCCAATCGTGAATTATACAAAGGAAAATAATTTGCTAAATTGTTGTGATGGGAATGAGTGGGATTCATTGTATAAATTATATATCATTTGAAAAATAAACATTTGAAATATGTTCTTAATGATAGCTTGGAGAGAGAGAGAGAGAGAGAAACTGGTTACAATTGTTCAAAAACAATTAAAACTATCGTAAAATCATTACCTGGTAATAAATTACAATTAAAAGACAATAAAATACGAACATCTGACCAGTAATTGAAAACATATCTAGAAATATCTGATTGATTTGCTCTTGGCCTGTTTGTTAAACTAACTACCGTATAAATATTCAAAAGCAAAAATTATATTAATAGTAATGTAATAATAGTAGCAGTGATAATACATTTTCTGCGATGGTAAATGAACTAGCAATCAATGCACTGCTTCGTAATTGTACTGTTTGCGTCCATACATTGTTTTATTAAAATAAAATTAGTCTATCATCATATGACCTTTAAAATTATGCAGCGTTCACGCTATTGGTGAAATCGTTTTGTTGATTTGATTTCATTTCAGAGAAATGTTTATGGTTCGAATGTTGTAGGAGGGTGGGCGGGTAAGGGGGCGATATTTCTTAGTCTATTAGTGTTGCGGAAACAGGCGAAGAACGAATAATTTGGAATTCAATATAAACACAGTATAAGGCAGGAATTACAAATCTATGACACGCTGACATGAAAATAGCAACATTAAATACATTCCTTCCCAACGTGAAATAATTGTTATAAGTCTATTATATTTCGACATCCATATGAAATCATACATACATACATGCATACGTATATATATATATGTATATACGTACATACATATTTAATCACGCCATTCTTTTACGGAGTAGACAATAAACTATGCATATAGATCAAAAAACTATCCCAAACTTAATCCATCCAAACACAGTCATAATATATGCTCTTTTATTCTTAAAACTCTTTAACGTTTTTCATTTTAACACATTCTTCTATCATATTTAGCCATATCTTACATAGCTTACTGCTGTCTTTTGATCCACACACTCTACCTTCATATATTTGCTTCGTCACTCGATCCACATTCATACAGTAGCTCCGTGGCTTCTTTGGTGCTGACTTCTCACAGTAAACATTTAGGTATATACCTACATTTTGAATGTCAGGAGTGACAGCTGCTAAACACATGTGTTTGCAGATCATATGGTTCGGTATAGGGATACATAATTTGGTCTGGTAACTTTTCAAAGCCGTGAGTTGTCAGCCGTGAGCTGTCAGTCAGCACCAAAGAAGCTATGGGGTTACTGTACTCTCAACATATCCAAACCAACGCACGATCCTTTTTTGTAGAGTATTTATGGATTTAACGGTTAGAAATCGTCTTGGCTCGTACTGAGTACATCTTGTGTACTGTTGAAGACAACACGTTATGAAACGAACACTTAATATCTTGGCTAACAAATTACGACATGTTTCAAACTAATATGGAAATGATTATTTAAGTTTTTTATTTTAATAAATATGTCCAATTTGGCTTCTTTTTTTTCACTGAAGGCACTATTATCAATGTTTTTACTTTAACTTATTTAAATTAATGTTGTGTAAGACGTTCATTTCGACAATTTAATTACCTTTTCTTCTTTGAGATTTAGACATTATTATAATATTCACAATTTGATTTGGGCTATTAATTATATTTCATAAGCCCGCTTCATTGTCCGAATGGATTAAAGCGTCAATTCCGTATTAGTCTGGTGTGCCGATGACTATGGGGAGATCGGGATTCGAATTCCAGTCGGGTCTACTTAGGGTGGTTTTCATAAATTGGTTTCCCACTCTCCTTCCATGCGAATTTGGATAGAGCTCCTCTAAAAATGCTTCCTTCATTATCCTAACCCCATTTAAGTAATTATCACATATACGTATAACTTGAACAGGCAGTAAGACGCGATGATAAAAATTGTAGCCCTGGACAGATTAGTTAAAATGAATCCTCTGTAGGTCTCTTTAGAGCACCTATTATCTACTATTGCTATCTGCCGTTTTAAATTATTATATTTAACACGATGCCAATTATGTACCTAATATCAAATATTTAAGAGGAGGGTGGCTTATATTGAAATGTTTTTACATCAACGGGAAAGAATTTTAAAGTTCTCAATTAGGTGGGGAAAAAAATAGCAAAAAGATACTCCTCCATATTCAATAAAACACATCTATTTATTTATCAGCAAGCACCCTTTTTCACATGTAAATATAACCATTATCAATTTAAATATTGTATCTGTAATAGTATGCTACTTTTGACAAATGTTGACAGTTATAATAATTTGACAAATATTTGTTAGAAACTTATTTTACCCTTTATTCATTAGTAACTTGCATCAAAACATGTATAAACATTTGTCTATAAAATCCAATAAATCATTCTGGCTTGGTTTTGAAATCGTATAACTACAAATTTATTGTTAAAATAGGGAAATATAAAACACATGTAAGTTGCTTTATAATGAAATAACACAATGTCAACATACATCCAAAGAGAGGTGCAAATTAATATAAATATGACTGTAGATGGTGAACAACCGTACAATGTGTGATATCCGATAGGTCTGTCTGTGTCACACTTTAGTATTAAATTATTCAACTACTGTAATTAAATATTCATTAATCCACGTTAATTATTTAAAATATATTTAAATAATTGAAGGAATCAAAACAACAAAATTCTTTACATTCAATAAAAGGGTATTTATTAACACTTTACAATCATTAATACTTCCAACCTTTTGTCTGGGTCAGTTTTTTTTCAATCCATATATTTTCCACTACCAACTTGCTTGGCCTATCTTAGCTTTATATTCCTTTTAATCCATCTTAAGACTTTTTTATATTACGGCTTGATTAAACTCGCTTTCTGACAATTTAGTCAGTTGAATTTCAATATAAAATTTAATGTAGTATACAATATTATTTATTTTTGAGTAATGCTTTTTATTTATATAATAATTATCCGGTTAGGATCCTAAATCTCTTCCTAAATCTAGTTTACTTAAATTTAACTTACACTTAGAAATAATATTCCACCATTTCCTACTTTCTTCCCTGTCCTATGATAATCCTAAACAATCTTTTTTACTAATGTTAACACCTATTTAGTCAACTGCATTTACATGTTTTGTTGTTCACTTTGTCCTGGACATGATAGTTCTGTCGTCTTCCTGGCAGTACTGAATGTCTGCATCTGCAGGCACCCCCCTCCGCCAGTTGACCAAGGAAGGCCCCAGCCGTCAACTCTTGTGGACACTTGTTAGCAAGCGACGCAAGCCCTCGACGACCGGTCCCCCTCCCTGCTCCTTGATTCATTATTACATTTTACTAGTTGCCCCCGCCAGGACTCCGCTCTCCGGTTCATCCAGGATTGTTCCACAATCCCGGGCATCCAGGTCCAGCTGTCATAGCAGGTTTCAGGATAACTCAAATCCTTTAAGTTGTTACAGTCGAGTTTTAGTCCCTCTCTTTTTTTTGTTATAATTCCCCATATACCCTGCTCAGTTTGGTAATGTGTCGTCTTCATCAGTTTGTTCTGCTTCTGAGGCCCAATTTGTTTCGGTTTCTGTCTCATGCTCTGTCTCCCTCATCATATTTTGTTGTCTTCGCCTGTAGTCACCTTCCTCTTTCAACCTAGCAATATATATATATTTTTTTAGTCTTTATTAATGTCGTGATTGTATCGAGGTACTTCAACTTTACAGGATCCCTCAGAATATTTCCCACTACGAGTCCTTGAATCTCCCTTTGTAGTAAAGTTCTGATCTCTAGTGTTTCCAGACATCCAAGGACCACATGTCTGGTGTTGTCGCCTCTCCACTGTCGCACATTGCCGTATCTGTTAGTACTCTCTCGCGAAGGGTTGCCCTGTACGGTCCTTTCCTTGTAGTGTATTGTACCAGTCGCTCCGAAGGCCACAGGTGTTTCATCAGGACTCTTTCACTCACACTTGGAAAGAGCTGAAAAGTTCTTCTTCCAATTGCGCTATTGTGCCATTGACTTTGCCGCTCATATTTCATAGCCTGATTCACACATCCGCCTCACTCAGTACCCCCGGTCCCATAAGCCTCTCTACTTTCTGCATGTTTCCTTTCCTCAGCCAGTACAGCTCATCTCTCCTACGAATTTGAAGGTCCATAGAACAGATACCCAGAGCCACATGCAATGCGTCTGTAGCCACCATACAGTACGACCCCGAGAGCCTCATGAGCACACTACTCTGTAGCCTCCGTACAATACTCCCCGGAGAGCCTCAGGAGCACACTCCTCTATAACCTCAGTAGAGTACTCCCCGGAGAGCCTCAGGAGCACACTCCTCTATAACCTCAGTAGAGTACTCCCCGGAGAGCCTCAGGAGCACACTCCTCTATAACCTCAGTAGAGTACTCCCCGGAGAGCCTCAGGAGCACACTCCTCTATAACCTCAGTAGAGTACTCCCCGGAGAGCCTCAGGAGCATACTCCTCTATAACCTCAGTAGAGTACTCCCCGGAGAGCCACAGGAGCATACTCCTCTGTAGCCTCCTTACAGTACTCCCCGAAGAGCCTCAGGAACACACTCCTCTGTAGCCTCCACAGCATCCTGGAGGGTATAATCTGCTCCAGCCTTTCTGCCCATATGCTAGGTCCATAGCCAACAACGGACGGTAATATTGCTTGGTGGTATGTTGCAATCACCTGCACTGGTAGCCTAAGCCTTCTTTGTCCAATACTGATGTTTGTATTCATTACTTTGCGCGCTTTCTCACACGTTTGTTTCATATGAACTGTATAGTTAGGTTTCTTATCTAGTGTTAGCCCTAGGCACCTTGTCGTCCTGCTTCTTCTTATCGTCCTCCCATCTATCTTGAGGATCGGATCTCTAGCTAAGGACCCCCTGAACAGCACATAGGATGTCTTCGGTGGTACCATTGTTAGTTTTACTGATTTTCACCAGGTATCTAATTCCATTACCACCTGGTTGCCATTTTTCTCCAGTTCTCTCTGAGTTTCGCTCTCAGTAAATCGTCAGAGAAGGCTACCAATCCAACCACCTCAGGGATTGCCTCTTTCAATTCCAGAGCTGGTTCAAGACCCACATCCCAGGACACCGGCCCACTAACAGAACCCTGGGTACATGCTTTTGTCAAAAAAATAAAATAAATTCTTTTTAGGTTTCGTCCTGAACATCTCAGGGTGGCATACCTGTCCCTGCAATTATCCTTAAATCTTTAATAAAGTTGACGCGGACAATTTTTGTCTCAGAGTTGCTTGACTATCTCTAGCCACCACAGGTTATCGAATATCCGTGATATGTCCACGTAAAAGCCCATCACATATCATTTCCCGGTACGATTTATTAATTTAATCGCCATGGTTATCGCTTCCTCCGTCATTTTACCTCTCAGAAATCCGAACTGTTTTTGATTCATGCCTATCCTTTCCCTATGTCAACGTAATCTTTCACATAGAATCTTTGCTCTAAGATCTCACATGGTATTTAAAAGGCATATCGGACGGTACGACTTCGGAAGCAGGGGGTCTTTGTCATCTCCTTTAAGACTAGGACAGGAACAACATCCAGTGCCCAGCCGTTAATCTATCAATGTGAAAGAGTAAACTTATTTTTCACCACTGATACATTTTTTGGCCATATTGGGAATCTTAACCCGGGGCCCTTAATTTAGTAATCAGATACGCTACCGACTCAGCTAAGGTGTCAGGTTATTTTAAATAATAGAATCTGAACCAAACCTTGAAGGTATTTTATACTAAAACTATGAATTAGCCGCATGGGATTAGTGTTACCCGTGCACCCGAATTTCCGCAAATAAAGCGTGGTCAAACCATTAAGAGAAATCTCCCTCACTGCATCCGTCTGGATCTCGAATCCTGACCTCCACATCAGCGACAGAGAAAGCTAGACTAGTGTGACATTTAGCCGACGGACCCACCGATGTTTATTTTAATTGTCATAAGTTGAGTGTATTATACTGATCATAAAAAATTGACTAAGATGCAATAAAATAGAATTAACGAAACCTGTAGGTATTTCTATAGCACTGATTTCTGCAAAATTAACCATAGATTTAACTGATATTATTTTAAATGTATTGCTTAAAATTGTTTGTGGACATTTCATTCATAATTAATTTGTATTCGTGCATTTTAAAATTGAATGTTTCTTAGTCTCAAAACAAAATAAACAAATGTGATTTTTTTTAAGATGAACATTTTAGTTAATCTGCCTTTATTAAAGATAGCAGCACATAGTCGTGATGTGCAGGTAAACATATCCAAAACGTCAATATATTTTGATTGATTAAAACGTGAAATTCTTATATTTGTAAACGTCATGCCCTCCTTTCTTAATGTTTATGTTTGTATATGACTTTACCTCATACAGTTCCCTGTTTTGAGGCGGACCCATACACAAAAAGAGCAACAAACATATAAATCACTGGATTTAGAAAGTTGGTATAGTAAATGAATAGTAAAGGACTATTTTCAATTAAATTCGGTAATTAGTCAGAGCTAAACGTTTCCACAGTAACTTACATATGTTCCAACACGTTATCAATAATCAATCACATGTTTTTGTCCTTAAAACATCTCTAATACCCTTAAAATATTTAGACCTAAACCAAAGCCCTGTTAAGAAACTATCTATTTGCCTAAACTAACAAATACATATTAAAATCGTTCATCCCTTTTAAGCATTTATGTTTTTAACAATAAAAATGGTAAAATATATAACTTTAAATTATTGTAAACAAAATATTGTTAAAATTTTATTTCTCATTACTTAATATATTTAGAAAATAAACTTCATTGTCTGTTTCTGCATTGCGACATTCCAAAACAAGGATTTCGTCTTCTTGATATAAAGAAAGAAAGACAAGGAACTATTCGAGGAAAACAGAAAACTGTGCAATGGAGATATGCAATTTGGTCCGTAGCCAAAATTCCGATCTATACCCCTACATGCTCTTTTGAAACATTCCCAAACCATTTACCCCGTTTTTTCATTACTCTCAATGAGAACACAACTCTGAAGGGCAATTCTTAGTTATGATGCGAAGAATAAGTACAACCCTCGTCCTTAGTTAGTTTTGAAAATAAAAATGAAAACTATATAATAAATAACAAATGAATTTGCTCAATATAGAGACACACACACACACACACACACACACACACACAAAAGTGAATTTGGGACCTTTTTTATTCCTTATATCGCTATCACAACCGAAATAATCTCGATTTACCTCTTAAGGCGTGACTTATAACGATGTTTAGAACCGGGTTCTTAATAGGAATGTGCTCAAATTATTTTAAAAGTTTATATTTTATTTGAATTAAAGGTACTTTACGTAAGAGTTGTTTCTAATATGGAATAAAATTCCATACTATTAGATTGGTATTAATTATTTCTTACAAAATGTATTTTACTGATAAAAATTCCAGGAAACATATTTGCTAAATTATAATTTGTTTTTAACATTTATTTTATATTTTAATTTTTAAGAATTAATATTGTAGGAATTTCCCAATTAATGTCTCTTACAACTTTGGTTGAGTAGGTGACCTGGCGGTCTAGAGGTAAGGTGTTGGACTTGTGTGCTGGGGGTCCGGGGTTCAATCCTCGGTCTCTGCACTGATTTATCTGATTACCAAACCCTTCCTTCACCTCTGACAAGACTTGTACTAATCACAACTTATGAATGTGGGAAATGCCAGGCCTCCACCGTGGTTCGGATCCCACGTTAAACTGTAGATCCTCCATTTCATCTCACAATCACTCTACCATTACACATTTCTACCATTACACATTAGCGTAAGTGCGTATAACCCGAACGGGTAGTAAGACGCGGTGCTAATAATAATAATAATAATAATATAACTAGCCTCGTCATTTTCACGAATAATTTGACTGAAAATTATTTTAAAACAAATTATAAAAGAAATGCACATCAAACCAATATTATAATGTTAATAATAAATACATTTAACTACATGAACCCTGTCTTTATAAGAATATATTACCGAGCCTAAAGGTTTTTTGGAAAACAATGATTCTCGGTATTTTCTTTAAACTGAAACCTTAGGTTTGAATTTTATAGCCTTTTACGGCAACACTATTTTAAACAATTATGAGTATTCAATTACACTTATGTTATCATAAATAACATTAGGAAAAAAAACAGCTAGTCAAATACATATATTTGAAAATCTATTATTTAACTTACATGTCTACTTTATAAAGATTTATATTTTTCTTTAAGATTATTAGCTGAGCTTTACTTATCAAAGGACATTTTACGTAAAAAAATATGTCGGCTAAAAGCTACGAACCCTATTATTAACCATATCAAATGAATGTACACCAAATGTATCATTAATCTCATAATATATATTTGCATTCCCAAAAGTAAACTATTTGAAAGAATTTAAATAAATGGTTTGAATTAGGTGAGTAAAATAATTTAATTTGCTCTTTGAATATCAATGAATAGAGTTTTTTGATAATTAGTTTTTCCTTACTCAGTTAATTTCTTAAAAGACACACCCGTCTATGTGTCTTTTGTCCTTTTATGTTAATTTTATTTTAACGTACATTCAACCATTTAAATCTCGTGGAAATTCTATTTAAAGGCTCGTCGTGTTAGTTCGGAATTGTTATTTCCTAGGTTTTCGAATGTTTTGAAATGCAAATCAAGACACTAACTATGAACAAGGTTTTATGGTAGTGGGCCTACTAATATTGCTTTAAGCAAAGATTTTGGAGGGATTACCTTATCTTTTTTTTTTATATAAACCCTTGTATTTACTACTCTTATCCATTTTATTCCCAAATTTTACTCACCATATAGTGAAATGTTTATAATAAATATATTTTAATAACTGATTGTGTTACTTTAGATGACAATCTTGATTTAAATAGTAGGCTACATGATGAGTTTAGTTACAATTAAATTAATCAAAGAGACATTGTTTAGTTATTTTAAATTTAGTTTATTATTGAGATAACATCAAAATGAAAGTCAACCCTGGTAGGAGTATTATGTTGCTTACATCACCAAAACCTGTTGGTACACAAGTATGGTATTCTTATTTATAGCTTCTGTACTTAAACATATCATAAAAGTGAGTTTTTTTTAAATACCTCTATACGAGTATTAATGCATGATCTGTATATTAGTGTGCATGTTTGAACAAAAGGCTACTTCACCACACAACGGAAAAGATTAGTTCTAATCTAATCTGATTCCGGCACCGAATCTGGCACTAATTTTGTGAAATAACCAATCCATATACCAAATATCCCAAAGTTTCTAGATTTATACTGTTATTTTTCCCGGAGTATTATTCTGACAACATACCCACAACTCTAGAACATGAACGTCTCTGCCAACCGGCTTCATGTCTAATAGGCAAGCAACTTATAAAATTAATATGAACATATAAACACAAAATATTAAGACCACTTCACCTATATAAACCAATTTAAAATGTCAATTATTTTGGAAGTTGTTTTAGAAAAATAATGCTATATATTTTACTCATTTATAAAGAGTAATAAGGGCCAAGTAAGAGTGTACGATTCAAATTTATCTCAAACTTAATATATTTCGGCGATATATTATTATTATTATTATTGATACATACACTATAGCTCATAAGTTAGTAAGTTAGTTAATAATTTGACCACAAGAGCTCTAAAACTACCTTTACAAAGGCAAAAACTATCATTTAAACTTTTATAGAAACTAGTACAAGTCATTGTACCAAAGTTAACTTATTGTTTGACCTCTAAATTTCTTATGTTTGATATTTTCGGCTTTTCATAGCAAATGTGATCAGGCTTTGTGTGTGTGCTCTAACTTTGGAATGCCAAACTTGGTGCACACATAGCCTCCACTACCACCACATCCTCCTTGGCGGCATAGCTGGCTTAGGATTGTATGGTCCCTCAGACGCTTAATCCGTTGCCAGGGGTGCCCAAACTTGATAGCGAAATGCAAAAAGAACTGAAATACACTCATTAATGTTAAAATAGTTTTATTAGGTTGAACCAATTATTAAAAATTGAGTGTTTTGAGTATAAAATGTTTCTAAAGATGTGAACAAAACTAAACAAATACATTTAAATTTATTCAGAACGACCTTCACTTTAAAGTCTTACAGAGATTTTGTTTATGAAAACTCAAAACTTAATAGCTCAACCAAATATAAAAACAATATTTAGGTCTAAGCTGTAACTCAAAATCAGTATACAAATAATGTCGAAAATACACCAAATAAAATGTTTAAATTATATTAGGGGAGTTTTAAAATTAATAATGGCAATACTTGTGGTTAAACGCACCAGCTTACATGTGGACTAAACATCAAACTTGTTAGTAAAGCATGATTTAAAAAAAAAATAATTTAACTGCAAGTTTTTTCTTTAATATTTATTCTTCATTATTTAAAGATTGATCAATAGCATTCATATATTTTATTGTTCAAACGCTCAATGTTTCACAATTAATTAAAGTCAAAAACAGTTAGACGTGTCTACCTTACAGAAATTTAAAAAAAAACTTTAAAATTGTCACACAAAAAACTGCATTTTATATCACACTCATATGTTCAACACTCAATAATATTTATCTCTGGAAATACGTTTGTGAAACTAGTTCAACTATTTGTGTTATTGCTTGTGAAGTGTGGTAATTTATGAATTTGTCCCGGTGATGCGTCTGATAAATATATTTGGGCGCTCAAAGTGATTTGTGAAATAAAACGCACGTTAGTGGATGCTGGATTCATACTCTCGTTATTTGGCAAAGTAACAAAAATACATCTTTTCCCATTACGATTTGTTGGCTACAATCCATAATGTGTTCAACTGTATTGATCTCTCGAAGAGGTATATGTATGCAATAGGTCACTGGATGTAATCCTTGTCTCTTTATGTTAAGTTACATTTTTTAAACTAGGGAAAAGATAAGTCCATCACGTGCATTTTGATTGACATTCCTAAGATGGACATTCGGGAAAAAAGGGTATATCTTATTTCTTTTTACTTTCTCGCAATCTTTCAGGTAGAGCAAATATTGTGATCGTCAAAAAAATTGAACTCGAGATTTTGATGAATTTCGACGATGACCCCCCAAAACCGAAAAAGTGTTTTTTGAATTTTCGTCTGTCTGTTTGTACCTCCGACTAGAGTCTAAACTATTTGAATTATTGGGCTAAAATTTGGTATCTATGGTTTTCATAGGGTTTCCCCGAGTGGTTTTTGGAATTGGATATCTAACCCTAAAATTAAGGGCAGTTTATTGAAGGATAAAACTAGAAAGTCATTTTTTTCAAAATTTACCCTAACGATTTTGGTTAAATCACATTTCTAAACGTTTATAAATATTTCAAACAAAATAGCCTCTCTCAATATTTCGGCAGAATGACTTTAAGGGCTCCGGTCTGATGCGTAAATTACCATTTTGTATCATATTTCCGAAACTATTTGTGATACTAAATAACTTAGTAGTTTTCTGGATTCCTAAACTATCTTTTAAGTTAAATTATTAAGTTAAACAGCCAATTATGCTTTGTAATGCAATTTTGTTTAAAGGTGGTTTTTTTATAGATATCGTGTGCTGATATAATCAGTCTGTTCAGAAAGTTCCTGATTAAATACCTAAAATAAGTGTAAATAAAAATCTGACCTAAGAGATAGAAACTTATTTTTATTATTATGTTTAAATTGACTTATTAAGAATGTAGTTTTAGTAGGTGGATCATAATTTTCTCATTGTCATTTATTATTTCCTGACAAAACTGACATATTAGCAGCATCAGCGGGCATGAGGGTTATAGAATTAACAACATCTGGTCTTATTCGTTGTTAAAGAGGTCTGGTTTCGAATCCCAGCTGTCTGTAATGAAACTGTTTATTTGAGAATATTCCACTCTTTTTCCACACAAATGAATGTACATTTTATCCGATACATACCTTCCTCATCTTTATTTAAGTACATAAAATATATTACTTGACTCAAACATTTTAAGTTTGCTACTATAATAGTTTGAATTTATATATTTTGTTATCTAAGAATCATAACTCCTGACCTAGCCAATAGTTTGTCCTATATGGTATGATAAACCATACAAATTATAGTTTGGAAATATTTAAGCACGGTTGTAGGAACTCATTAATCGTTATCTATTAAATATATTTTATGTATGGCGTAATAAAGATATATGAAAACATTTTAATTATAGTTTATCTTTAATACATTAACCTAATTGCTTAGGTTTCATTTTCCCAAGATAATGCTATAAATACTAATAATCCGTTTAAATAATGTTTGTTCTAATTTAAAAAAAAAAGTTTTTTTGTTTTAGAAAAACGTCCAATTTATTTGATGACTGTAAAATAAACCTTTTAAATTTGAAGTAGAGCGTTCTCTCACTAATGAGGGGATTGTTTAGGAGACCGAATGAAGGAGGATCGTATGGGATGGAAAATATATGTGATTGGGATAAAGTTATTACTGAGAGCAGGGGAACACAAGTATGCAATATGTTTGTCACAAATAACGAAATTAAATACTAACGAAAAGGACAGCTATGTTAAGAGCTTACTTTATTTTTTAATTTATTTATTTATTTGATTACATCAGCACATGACTTATAAACAAACTTAAATCCATACAAGACACAAGACCCATCCGCCGGCCTATAATATATCACTAAGAAAGGGTAAGCCCACATTTCACGAATAATAAAAAAAAAATTCAGCCATCCCGGGATTCGAACCCGGGACCCTTATCTCATTATTTAGACATGTTACCGACTGAGCTAAGGTGTCGGACAGCTTACCTATAGGTGTGATGGAAATATTTGTCGTGTTAGAGAGAGAGTTTGATAAAGTTGATCTTCCATATCCTCGATCGTGTCTGAATAAAACTCTGGCTAAAATAACCTACTGGCTGCAAGGTATGACTTGTAAATACTTCGCGTCTTACTACCCATCCGGTATATCTGCATATCTACACTAGTGGCGCATAGATAAGGAAAATATTAATAATATTGTTATTATTAGCACCGCATCTTACTACCCGTTCGGGTTGTACGCACTTACGCTAATGTGTAATGTTAGGGTGATTGTGAGATGACATGGAGGACCTACAGTTTAACGTGGAATCCGAACCACGGTGGAGGCCCCACATTCACAAGTTGTGATTAATACACGTCTTGTCAGAGGTTAAGGAAGGGTTTGGTAATTCAGATAAATCTGTGCCGGGACCGAGGATTGAACCCCGGCCGCCAGCACAGAAGTCCGACACCTTACCCCTAGACCTCCAGGTCACCGATAAGGAAAAGAGATCTTAGATAACATACACCCACACTTGCGAAGCGGGTGAGTGGGAAACAATTAAGGTAAAACATAATCAGTACACACGCCCTGGAATTAAACCCCAACCTCATTCTCACCGAGAATTGAGACTTAGCGACATATTTTTATAGAGTAGATGCCCATCATGTGCACTAGCATTAAAAAACACGTCAGGAACTGATACGGATAAGCTTGTGTCAACCCTTGGTGGCTAGAAACTATAATAATATATGTTGTTAAGATAGTTTTATTAATGTCAGAACTACCAGAAAGGCAGATTTTATCTTCTATTAAATGCTTAGCCAATAAAACAAAGCACAGCGGCGTTTATCCTCTAAATGAATACATACATTTACTTGTGTATTTACTTCTCTATACACAAGTTGTTAAAATTACTTTTTTAATATTGTTAAATATATTTCAATCTATATCAAATACGGAACGCATATTTGTAAAAAATAAAACACTAAGAATATTGTACTGGAGCTAACTTTTAATTATTCACAAGTTCATATGATATAAGATAGTTTTTTCTAATAGCTACCATTATATTTGGTCACTCACACCGTAATGGTCAAAGTGTACCATGAGCTTTACCTCAAAAGTAAAAAGCTTACATTGCGTTGTTCCATTATGGCTCAGCTTATAAGATAGGGACATAGTGAAGTCCGTCAAGGTGAGACTGCTACCTTTAATAGTAAACTGAGTGTACACAGTGAGGTTCCAAATTAAATACTACAACGTATGGCGTGTATAATTTTTTATTAAACGGAGCCAATCAATGTTTCTCTTTGATCTTACACCTAAAACAATTAGCTTTGTCTTGTTAGACGAAGTTGATTAAACGGTGTTAGGCGTTTGTTTTTATCATCGGCTACAAAGAAATTCCTCTGATGCTTGTATGACTAAAATGAAGGCAGAACTGTACAGTCTATGTCAAAACTATATTGGCTTAATCAAGCCTGAATTAAAATGTTTGCCACTATTAATATATTACTGGCAAAATTCATCGGTGAGAGGACTGTATTTCCTAAATGTATCTATTTATTAATTCCGTGAGACAAGCTTATGATCATTTTCTAAAATGGCTATTTTAACAGTCTAGATACTTTTCACTCAGAGTGTACTAAACCAGAGCAGTAACGTGATGTGAATGTCTAAAGAAGCGGTAAGTTGAATCATTTAGGATGGCTTAAAGAACGAAAAAGAAAGAAAGAAAAAAGTAAATGAAAGGTAGCTCCCCAAATTACATCGACCAAAACTCGTTAGGTTGAACAAATAGCCCATGGATACTTATTAATGTAAGTAAAAAATGTAATTTTGTTGTCAAAGACTAATAATTAAACTTCCAAATTTAAATAACACCTTTTTATATTTACTTACTTTTTAATTAGCACGGTACAGTGGCTTTTAAAAAATGATAATTTAAAGATTAAAAAAACGCTATTCATATTTTCTATTTATGTAAATTTAATAGCTTTTAATATAGTATTTTACAGTATCATGTAAAGAAGCTTATTTACACAAGATAGTTTTATCAGGTGATCAAATCATTTGGTGGTAGTATTCAAATATATACTCCACATTGATAATTAACATTACCATTTACTCAAAATTATTAATACATTACTCAGCATTAACATAATTTTGTCCATACTTTGTTTATTTTACAGTTTTGTTTGTTTCTTTTGCCAACTCAAAAATTTAGACCAAATATTTATTGATTAAGGATTTTTTTAATAATAAATTTAAAATTCAAATATATTAGTAAAAACACATGCCGAATATATTTATGCTTACCTACCTTAAACTTGTTCTAAAACTATATATTCTAATTGCATTTGAAATGGGCTTAGTTTTTACACACAAACATTTACTGTTTACATATTTTTCTTAGAGCGAATATTTTACCTTCAACGGAGGGAAGAAAAATGATCATAATTTCCATCTAAATGGAAATGAAAAAGCAATGAGAAATATATATCACCTATTTATACACTATACATAAATACATAACTATTCCTTTATTTCTTCATTGTACACATATAAATAAATAATATTTTTTTAAATGAAAAGAGTATCATAACTTCCTAAATATTATTTGACTGAATGAACAAACTTCGTAAACATCATGGTTTAATTTGGTCCTAATGTTTGATTTATTTGTAAGGACGTTGCTACAAATACTGCCAAACTTTCAAACTATTAATGTTTGCATTTCCTCCGTAATCTCTGTATTGAGACTGTTAACTTGAGAACCTAGATTAGTCCAACCCAACGCCACTAACGTACCCTAACTTAATACAATTAGACTTGTTTGACTTAACATTTTAGAAAACGGTATAACAATTATTTTAAGTAAGGAGTTTTACAATACAAAGACAATAAGGCTTTAACCTGATGAATTAGTAATTTCTGTGTAACATTCAACATTTTCACTTACTAAAAATTTTCAATGCTAGTCAATTTTTATGTATGTACATTCAATCTTTCGTTAGTTAAAACTTACTTATTCAATTTCACCACTAATATAATAAGGTTTTTAAAAATTGTTTGTATATAATATTTAACATTTTAATTCCTTATAGATCGCAATGCTAGTCAATCTTTATATATATATACTTCAATCTGAAAAAAAAATTTGATAAATTGTAAATGCCTTTAATGTTTTGGTCCATTTTTTATTACATTAAAAATTAATAGTACGGCTACATCAGTTTCAGGTCCTAATATCTTTGTAGTTTGACCTAGCTCAACATAGTCTTGATATGAATCTTAAGTTTATGATTTAAAATACAGACACAAAATTGTACGTATATTAATGGTAGTAAACACTGATCAACGGAAAAACAGATATACACACATTTTTTTCACGATAGTTGAAAAAGCTTAATTATATGGTGTGTATTGTAATATTTAAGAAGTAACAACGTAACATAATATTGCTAGTTTTTACAGATTTGACAGTATTAATTTGTACAATTTTTTAATATCCAAACTGTTTATAAAGATACCTAAGCTTTTATCATTGTGACAACCTCATTATTTTATAAGCATTAAAATAAAATTGAATATATTTTACACTTTGCTCGTAGTATATGTGTAAATGTCCTATCATTACAAATGCTCCGTCCAGCCACACGTTTTGATATTCACACGACTATTCAGGGTTATACAAAGAGAGACTATATGTTTAAAACTCTCTCCATTATATTCGAAGGATGTAAATTGGACATAACGGAAATGTAGAGTGCGTTCATGTGTATATTGACATTACCTTTTGATTTCTGGGTTGGGAAGGTATAGTTCGAGAACTGGTACTAACAGTATTTTACAAAGATCATAATTAGAGAGTGCTGCATTTTGTAATTTGCATACTCGTAGAGTTGATTCGTTGGAGCATTACAAATTCATGTTAGGAATGGCCAGGGTGGCTTTCTACCGTTAACTACAGGTTTCTCTAAAATTATGGCTTTGTGCATAAACGGCTTACCTCACTCGCAACGAGTGAACCAATTGATTGTGACAGTACTATACTCACCAATTAACTTGATTATAAAACATACACAACATAGTTATACCTTGATCGGTAATTCATCCCCTTAAAATTATAAACCCTAATTTCCCCCATGTATTTACTTTTAGGTAATGTCTGAAATATAACTTATGACTAGGGGGCGGATTTTGCCCTAAATGCTTTTTTATTCCTATGCTTTAAAAGTAGGCTTTTGAGGTATAAGTTTATTTTCGATGATTTTGAAGATAGTGGGATAATTTTTGTTGTACCTATAAATGCCTATTTCGGTGTTTAGTGCCTATTTTACAAATGGGAGCCTCAAAGTGCCCTTTTTCTATCCCTTTTCCTCACACCTTTCCTTTCTTTCTAAAAACTTGCGGCTCCCCGCCAATCCTTTCATTCCTTAGGTTACTCCACGTGGATACTCATGATAGGTATGAAAAACCCACGTGTCCAGCGATCTGATAGGTTCAAACTGGTCAGACTGTCGACAAATAATTTCTTCCAGCGCACAGGAGTGTCAGTTCATTCAGTGGTTGGGTATATTACGCTGTTGTAAGATGTGCAAATCTGTTCATTAATATTTATTTGTATTGGACTCAGTGTAAATTATTGAACTAGTAGAAAATGCCTAAAGAGAAATCGTGTAAAAGTGTGTTATTCAAACAGTGGATTGGTGGCGATAGGAATTTAACAACGGATGGCAAAATAATTCTTTGTCAGGCATGTTCCAAAGAGCTAAGTTACCTTTTCAAAAGGGGATATTAAATTATTAATTTTGAAAGCCAAGGTTTTTATTAAATATTTTGGCTATGGTTTAAAAGTAAACCACGATTATTTGCTATCGTTCAAACTAGATTTCATTTCTTATTGAAGGATTTCAACGGCAAAGTGGAAATATTTACCAAAGCGTAATATAACTATCTTAAAAAAAAATTATTTCTCTTGTCGGATGATGCTTTGTTAATTTGTAGAATTCACATATATTATTGGATGAAAATTTATATATATATAATATAATTAGGTAAAATTCGAAAAGAAGTATCACCTAGAACAACACAAAAATACTGCAATACATATGAATAATTCCAGACAGAAAACAGGATATATACAATTTTTTCCTAAAGTTAACGATGCAGATAAAATCCAAGAGCAATTTTTTGCGTATTTATGCTCTGCGACTGCAAGTATTCCTTGGAAGAAGCTGGATAATCCAGATTTCAATGCTTTTCTCAACAGATATGCCAACATGAAGATACCACATGAATCAACTCTGAGGAAACACTACTTACATTCAACCTATTTATCCGTAAGGTTTTACAATAGCAGTTTTTCTCTCTGATATTAAAAATATTAACTGAATTGTATTGATTTAAACAATTTACAATTAAAATTCTTTTTATTTCGTTTAAGACAGTTGAGAAGATCCGAAAAGATATTGGAGAATCATACTTCTGGGCTACTGTTGATGAAACCACTGGCATATGTAAAAAGCAATTTTGAAAATCTTCCAGGAGCAATCATAGCTTTAGAGGTGAGGGATTTGCCTCTTATGAAAGCTGTGAAGATAAGACGGGGAATAGAAGAAAACCTGAATCAGGCTTCTGGCTCAGTTGGCACAGCCATCGTCGACAAATTTATCACAGTATTGCAGCGAAACCCTGGGTGGAAAGTGATGGCAAGTATTGCGGACATCTTGGAAGGACAAACTACATCACTCCCAGAAGTCAAGCTTAGCTCAGCTGAGATAGCTTGACTGAAGTTTTGCCTGATGACTTCATGTGAAGTCGAGAGAGGTTTCTCACACTATAAAAACATTTTGTCAGACTACAGAACAAAATTTAGACCCGAAAACCTTGCGAAATATTTGGTAATTAACTTAAATATTAATTAATTTGTGTTTATGGAAAGTGTATGCTGGACTTTGAGAATGAATAATAATTTTCTTTGTTTTTTGGTTCTTTTTTGTATTACTATGCCTATTTATGTGCCTATTTTTTTCTTTTTAATGCCTATTAACGGCCGTTTTTACTTTATAATGCCTATTTATGTATCTATTTTTGAAATTTTAATGCCTATTTGCCTGCCTTTTTTAAAAATTTTAGTGCCTATAAATCCACCCTCTACTTATGACCTTAATATTATAGAAATGTGATCTTGACTTAGCTAAGGTGTCGGGCAGCTGTGAATAAATTGTTGTCATTGTATTCACTAAAAACTCAATATGAGTCATTAAAACTTGTGACAACATTTTAAGTTGCTCACACTTTGTCTTTTTCCCACTCTAACTAAAGCCTCTAGAGGGATTTTGAAGTCAAGACAGATTGAGTTTAGATAAAGGTAATTAACTTGTTGTTTGCAATGTTGTGACATATCAATTAGTCAAAATGTATAAATAATAGAATTTCTTACAAAGTTAAAGTGAAATATAAAAAAAAACTATTTGATAATTCTGAATATAAATATATGAAGAGATGAAACTGAATTAAGTAAAACTAAATGCAAATTATAAGGAATAAATTAACATACTAGTATGTAGGCCTATTACAGTTATGAATGGCAATTAAATTTTGAGAAATGTAAGAGTATGGATAAAGTACTTTTAAGGATTAAGAGTACCGTCTCGATCAGCGAGAAACTGCCGTGCAAACTTTCAATTCTAACGCAATATTTAATCAGCGATGCGTTATTATAAGTAATTATACAAATTTGCATTCAATAAAATTTCAAATCGGTAAAATCCAAAACAGTATATTGATAATGTACAGTACAGTAAAATGTATATTACATTTATAGGAAGTTATATGTAGTTGAATGGAAAATTTGATGCATTTTGGAGGTTATTTTTAAAATTATTTTTAGCACCACGTCTTACTACCCGTTCGGGTTATACGCCTATATACTAATTACACTAATGGTTAGGAATTAAGAAAGCTTAATTTAGAGGAAATTCACCCGCATTTACGTGAAAGGAGAGTGGAAAACCACCCTTAGTGCACCTGACTGGTATTAAACCCCGATTTCTCCGTTTTCTGTAGTCTAGTTCAACACGATATTAACCATTACCACTGAGATTATTAATAAAGTTATTTACTTATATTAGAAGATAATGTGATAAATCCTTAACTAAAATAAATGTATAAATATTATTTTTTTCTTATGTTGTTTTTATCCTTTATCCTTGGTACATAAGTTGACGAAGTTGTCAACCTAATACGTCGATGACTAGTTTTGATTGCATATCATCATCTTCAGCGCTTAATTGTCAGTAAGGGGTTATTCCAACAGGTACGTAATACAATATTGAATAAATAAAGCTATATAGTACCATTAAAATGTAGATTAACATAACCTAAAATATGTAAGGGTATTTTTCTGCTGATAAGCTCAACTCAAAGATAAGTATAGTCTTCATCTAAGAGAGAAGGATGAAGAACAATTCTTCTGAATGTGCTGTACATATATTTTTAAAAAAACTACTGATTAGGTAAAACAGTTATAAAAATAACTGATATGTTAATCAACTTAGGTCATGCGGCTACGATAACATTTACTCTTATCTAAGCTAGGGACGTAACTTACGTAGGCCTAGATAGTTGATAGAATCTCTCAGCACCAACTTGGTGAGGTTGCCTGTAATTAAGCCTTTAATGGACCCGACCTCAACCTCACAACACTTAGTATTACTCCGTCCTAGAAGTCTGCCTTTCACCATTTCTCCACGGAGCAACGACATTAGAATATCCCTCCAACTAGTAATTTTATCCAGATCTTGCCTTAAAGCCTAGAGCAGTATGGGGATGATCATGAGGAAACTATAATTAATTAAATAATGCAGAATTAATAGAATTAATCAAATTTTGTTTGAATATTAGATAATGGCGTCTAAAATGTCGTATTATATGTGATGAAGATTAAATGAAGATTATTTTAATTTCTTATTTAAGAAACTTCACTGTAAAAAAAAGTATATATTTTTGTATAGCTATGCCTAAAATGTATAAAATATTACAATGAATCATCTTTATGGACGAAACAAATTTGTTTTATTTAATTAAATTTTATATACACTAAATTGTTTTTTTAGTGACACTTATACTATTTTTAGTCTCTTTCAAAAGAGGATTGAATTTTAATGAGCTTTTGAGAGCCAGTTTTAATTCCGGGGCTATCCAAAGAATCTGGGTTCGATTATTTGTTAAAATCAATTTGAATCTATATTTGTAAATGCTAAATTATCCGCACTTCAGTCCAATATTCATTTAAAGCTAATTTCTCTCCGACAGCTAGAAAAGCTGCCATATCTACTTTCATTTATATATAAGCAGTTTAATTTAATCTTTATATGTCACTTTTGGTATCTATAGGCCTACTATCAAGATCTATAAAATCAAATCAATGAATAATTAAAATGTCATAAATTAGGGTCTTTAAAAAAATGTGTTTGTATTTTCAAAAGATTCTTCATATAAAAATTTACCTGTGCAAAGGAGCGTCTCTTTCCATTTACTTGCGATATACACCTTAAGGTGAATTTATTCTGATTATATATTCCTTTGTCTCCTTAATCTCAATCACTGCTAATTTTTCTTTTAATTTTTCTAATAAAACACTAGTTGTTACGTTGCGTTAGCTAATTAATATATACATTGAGCAACTGAACTTATGAGCTATTTTTCTAACATTGGAAGTTATATTGGGTTTATAAGATAAATGTTGATGCTTTTCTACAAATTTAATTTTCCTCATTATGTTTATAATTAACTTAATATAAATTGCATATGAGGATTACTTGCGTTATAGCTCTAGATAAAAAAAATACACAAACTTGATAACTGTTTTCGAGAAAGATTTCTCTCAAGGAGGAAATGTGAGTTAATTTAAGTTTTTTTTACACTTTTTATGACACACAAACTTTTTAGGCCAAGCAAATCAAACCACTTCAGTAGATGCATATAGTTTTATTTTATACAAACAATAATCTCGATAGTTATTTAATATTTATCATGGTAACGGAATTTTAACATAAATCCTTTTTTTTTCCTTATACATATTACCACCGTCCTGTTAAGGTTAAATGCAAATGTATTAATTACGCTAGTGATTTAGGGATGAGGAATGTTTATTATTATTATTATTATTATTATTATTATTATTATTAGCACCACGTCTTACTACCCGTTCGGGTTATACGCACTTACGCTAATGTGCAATGGTAGGGTGATTGTGAGATGAAATGAAGGACTTACAGTTTAACGTGGAATCCGAACCACGGTGGAGGCCTGGCATTCCCCACATTCACAAGATGTATTGTCAGAGGTGAAGGAGGGGTTAGGTAATCAGATAAATCTGTGCCGGGACAGAGGATTGAACCCCAGCCGCCAGCACAGAAGTCTGACACATTACCCCTAGACCGCCAGGTCACCATGAGGAATGTTGAATTTAAAGGAGAGGTACCCACATTTGCGTTGAGGGATAGTGGAAAACCACCCTCAGCACACCCTACGGGTATTTGAACCCCAATTTCCCTGTCCTCGGCAGACTAATCTATTGGAAGAGAGACTCCTTAGGACATGCGGCCACCGAAGCGGTTCATAACTTCTTTAAGCTACGGGAAAAAAAATATTGTAGAAATCATCAATTTTAATGACAAATATTCAGGAACTGAATCGATTAATATGTTAATCAAATCGAACCAAACCTATAAATATTTGATTTATTTTGTCTAAAACCGTTTTGTTGCTATAATTAAAACTGTACCTTAACTTTCGTGCTTACTTCTTTTCCAACTTGATGTTGACCTTAGAGATTAGAGACGGACTTTTTTTTGTAAATTTCTGTAAAATAATTTCAATTGATCAAATGGAACTATTATGTAATCGAGATATAGATATCCCAAATGTCAATGTTTACACTTAATATTAATTTCTCCTAAGGGCGTTAACACCAGAAACATCATCAAACTAGCTTCGGTGGTCACATGGTATAACACGCTACTCTCCTAATAGACTAGACTGCTGATGACAGGGAGATTGGTGTTCGATACCAATCGATTGCACTAATGGTGGTTTTTTTTTTTCTAAATTGTTTTCCATTCTCACGGGTGCAATTCCTCTAAATTCAACCTCCCTCATTCCTAACACATTAGAGTAGTTAGTACATAGGCGTACAACCCGAACGGGTAGTAAGACGTGGTGCTGAAAAAAAGTAGTAAAGAAACAAACGAATGCAAGCCTTTATAGACCCATTATGTTCATAAATCATACATTCATTTTTTATCATCAATAAGTTAATTAAAATGATTTTAAGGTTGGCCCGACATTTGTTCTCCCCTCCCCCCCCCCTATTCTCCGTGCTTCCTAATTACCTTTCCCAGCCCATTGCCCCCTTATGATAATCCTCTCGTCTCTTAATACACTATATTTTGAAGTACAATAGGCTCTAGGAGCCACCTCTGCAATTTAAACCCTCCACCGCAAGCCGCCACTGTGGAAAATTCTCATCTCTGAGTACCTCACAATAAACGGGAATGGCTTACTAAGAGCGTGCATCACATGCCAATCAATTCTGTGATACAGTCGGCTAGAAATCTTAAATTTACACCAACACCACTGCACTTAAATTATTTATGATTAATAATTATTGGAGATAAAGAGTTAGTAGAAGTTCTTAGTACTGAACATTGTTGAAATATTAAATGATATTTGGATAAAAACTGCAATGAAAAAAAAATTGACCATTTTAGAATGACTTCACAAATAAGGACTTCGCACAAATCTCCTGTCATAGCAGGGATAAACTGTAGTTTTTAACAAGAAATGAGGTCGCTTTGGCCCCCCTAGTCACCGTGGAAAATTTCGAGTAATCATTCAAATACGAATGCACTGCACACATTTCTGGTATATCGTATGCCTTTTAATTTCCGTTTACTCCTAAACTTCGCGTGAGCCGGTAGCGGAGTTGAGATTGCTATGATGAACGCCCTTAAATTCTTGCTTTACAGAAGAAGCTAGTGAGGTTTACCCTCTCAAAGTTTCCCAATCTGAGTCGGTCTTCCAAGAGCTCTTCATAATAGTTGACGACAAGACGGAGGGGATAAATACGTCCTACTTGAGAGTGGGTCCTAATGACAGTGGCCTTGGAACAGAACGCTTCTTGCTGACAGGGCTTGCAACACTTACAAACGTGGAGATGTTCGTGGACCTCAATACATTCTCCACCTACTGCTTAGTACTCCTCAGGCAGATAATATGTCAAACTCATTGGATCTTAAAAGACAAGTTGTAAATTAAAAATGCTCAGGGGGCCATATTTAAAAAATAAATGGTACGGCACACCGCACAGACTTTCTTTCTCTTTTATATTAAACTAGACATTTGCTAAAAACTTGTAAGCTTTTTGAAACAAACAATAGGTATATTTGAAACACTACAACAGAGATCACAAATTAAATAATATACATTGTTACTTACTATAAGCATTAGGAACTAGGAACACTTTAACGGAAAGCGAGAGTAAATATAAACATCTTTTTCCACCAAAGATTATTAGAATTAAATTCATTTTCAAAGACCTAAATTAAAAAAGTATGTATATAATATATATTTCGTTCTAGCTCAGAAATTATTAGTTTTATGAAAATATATTTCATATATAAGATTTGTACCTTTAACAGTACTACAACTTTACAATGACAAGTAATTTCTTATCTCAAGAAGTTACGGATAAATGATGAAACTCGGAAAATTTCCCTCGTATAGAGCACTCTTGTCATTTTCATGAGAAAAAGAGAATCGCCATCTTGTTTATAATGATAAACAGTGTCTAGATATAAAATTTAAACAAAATCTTTAGAGTGAATTTCGAGCAAATCGAAGTTTTCTCATTTAGTCAATTACCCTTTAAATTTAAGGTTAGATATCTAATTTCAAAAATCTCTTGGGTGGGGGAGGGGGTAGCTTATAAAAACCCTCAGATAACAAGTTTTAGCCCAAGGTACAAACTGACGGCATGGCGAAAACAGCTTTTTGGTTTCACGGGGTCATGAAATGTCGACATTTATCAAAATCTCGAACTCGAGTTGTTGTTTTTTCTTACGTTTACAAAACTTTCTCTCCCAGGTATCGAGAACAAGTAAAAGATTAAATCTTGTCAGAATTTTAGTTAAAAATAACTCAACTCGATACCTTTTAATCATAAAAATAAAGTGGTACTAAATAAAAAGTAGCGCTTGCTCTTTATTTTTTATCCAGAAATGCTTGTGGGGCTTATGAAATCAAATATGACAAGTAATAACACTCCCAGATTGTGTATTTCTCCAATATTTATAAAAGGAGAATATTTAAACTTATTGAATGTTAACTTTGTTCATCATAAAATACGTGGGACGTACAGAGCCGTTGATCGAACAGCAAGCTCTCCCTATTGGTCTTGTCTCACGCTTTTACTTCAGTTAATATCGCTTCTGTCTACTCAGTTAAAAGTACCGGGTTTAATTCCCGCCACAGTCTGACAATGAATAGTTGATTAAATCGGGTCTTTTCCCTTTTTTGCAATGGTGACGGGAGACTGGATCGTCTCGGTCTAGGGTTAAGTTTGTTTGTAATTCGTGTGTTGAATTAATCTTTTGATTAAGAATTCAAACCTTGAATAGCCTTAGTAGAAATATAATTGTTCTGCAAGGGCACTGTTTGTCACTTAGATTTGTTTGAAATATTGTTTCTAAGTATTATATAGATATCAGATATAATTAATGGTTAGGAAAACTAATTCTAAATTAACTGGCCAACCGAATTCACTGGAATGAAAACATCTCATAGTGGTATTCTTATTGAAAATTTACTTTAATCCTGTATAATAATTTTAATAGACCAAACCCTCGTCGTTAGTCTAAATGGCAGGCTCATCTAGCCTGGTTTTCCAGTGACGGAATTGTCGTGGTTCGAATCCCACCTGGAAGTACTGAGGGTGTTATTTCCTTAATGGTTTTTTCCACTCCCATTTCACGCTAAATCTGGTACATTTACTCTCAATTACCCCTTTACTATCCCCACTATAATAGCGTAGTGCATTATGATGTGTTTATCTTTTAGAAAATATTTTTAAGATATGTGGTGTGTTGGAATTAATAATGGAGGAAATGAATTAAATTAGTTTGTTACGCTCTGAGCTGAGAAATTTTAGATGAAGTGTGTGCTATATAAATAAATGTTATATGTAGCCCTGTGTTTCCAAATCGAATGTGGTGAAACGCGGGGAAAAACAAATGAATATGATCATACAGTATATGTATATATATGTATACATTATTATTATTATTATTTTTTTTACACTACTATAAAGCTACATGGCCGACTCACTCACTGACATCGTTTAACCACTTCCAGATGAGTTAGAAATTTGAAATTTGGCATACTTATAGCTTCTAACCTGAAACCAACGGAAAAATTTCCAAAAGCTAAAAAAAAAATTTAACTTCCGAAAAAAATTCAAAATGGCGGAACAACTTTAAAGTCTATGCGGACCTTTCTTTGGAAGTCTCTTGTGGTTAAACGGTAAGACCTATCAAAAAAAGTCTCTGGAATTACATTAGTTTACATCCACTTGCAAAGAAAACTCACTGGGGGGTTTGGGGTGGAGCCCCCAACGAGCAAAGCTAGTATATACACCAGTACCACGTCTAACTACCCGTTTGGGTTATACGCTTATGCACTAATTACTTTAATTGTTTTAGGGATGAGGTTATATTATGGGAAGTGTACCTGCATTTGCAGGTAGAAATAGTGGGGAAACCATTTTGCAAAACGCCCCTCAGTGCACTCGAACGATATTTTAATTTCGAACTCCCCGTCATCGGCAGTTTAGTCTAATGCGAGAGTAGCGCGTAAGTCAACGCTTCCACCGAAGCGGGTAGCATACGTTATTTTAAACTACTTATTAAATACAGACCCACTGGTATTTTGGGTTTTGTAAAATCAGGTGGGTTACTTTAACTCTATTCACTTTCGCTAGTGAAATTGTTTATAAAACCAATAATTTAGGTTATTTTTTTTAGTTGTTAATTATGTTTTATATAAACATTTAAATCAAAACACAAACTTTAAAAAAACTTATTTTCTGACTAAAGGTGTGTTTCTATCCCCTGATTTATCGCACACAATTTAGACCCTAAGCAGATTCGAAGTCATTAATCATACTTTTATTGGTAGTCATTATTAATTTGACATAACATTTGGGGTTGGTTTGTGTTGATATCTCTTGCAGTCAGGACAGTGGAATTTTAATCTATTGGGTAGAAAATTTCAAAATAGATCCTATAGCTACTGAAAACTCGTGAACTATATCTGATTTAGTAGAGAAATGTGATTTTTAACGAAAGGTCCAGTAATGATTTCTCACTTAATACATTACGATAGAAACATAATGTGTGTTAACTTGAGATTTTTTTTTTTATTCGTCCTTGTGCACAAGTATAGAAAGGTGTTAGTCTCATTTTGCCTTATTGTGTTGTCATAAAGAGGTTGGGGTTCAAATTTTCGGTAAGGGTCACCTAGGTAATTTATCCTATTTTCCCCCCACATTTCCTCTAAATCATTACCTTAACCATCCCTAACTCATTAATGTAAATACGAGGTTATATCCCACTCATATCGATGGGCACTCGAATAAAAATCACGTTCATGTTGTTTGGTTTACCACTAACCATGAGGTTGAGGTTTAAATCCCGTGCGAGTGTACTTAAAGTTTTTCCCTAAATATTCTAGTTTATTTACTCTAAATTTCACCTTCCTCATTCCCTCCCCAATTGCTAAATTACAATCTGACAGTCCCGACGCAAAACAAGTGGTTTTTTTTTAATTTCGCATATAAATTGCAATATTTTTTCTAACCAACTGTTTATATAAACATATAAATAACAATTTTACCTGTCTCTTTCTCTAGTGGTCATAATTCTCAGCTACCAATCTAGAGGTCCCGGCTTCGATAACCGTTGGTACCATATATATATATATATATATTCCCTAAGGGAAATTATTCCTATGGTTGCCATGATCTGGTTAGTTAGGCTCAAGTTAGGGTTAAGACTTCTACTGCCACTACATTATGATCATCATCATCATCACATCATCTCATTGGACTAAAGTATCCGCACCCGAACCTACATGGGGTCCCAACACTCACATGACTGTTACATATATTTACCACTGTCAGTAGTTGACTAGGAATATCTAGTCGACAAACCCTGGTGCCATACAATTTTTAAAATAACCCTAACAAAAAGACTTATTTACCGAAACAAACCTATTTCCTGATCGTCATTTCACGACTGTCTCATCCTTTAATATGGTATATTTTGAACAATTTATAGCTTACTAACATTAAAACAACTAACACAGCCGTATTTTGGTTTACTCTGATTATTTTCTTACATATTGAAGTCGTTCTCATAACCTCGAAGCAATAATTTTGTTCGTATTGTAACATTATATTACTTTCTTTATTGAATCAAACCTCAATAGAAACCAATATATATCACTTTTCTCGTCTATTATATTTTTTATGTGTTGTTTTATTTCCTTTTTTTTTTTTATCTTTCTATACATTCTGGAACACGTTTAGTTTGTTATAGAGTTGATGCCCCATTTTATTATTTTCACAGCCAGTGCCATGGTTATAAATCAAACTGAAAGGTTAAAGAAGGATAGATGAGAAGGAAAACTGAAGTGTCAACAAAATGAAATCCTGTCATCGAGTTTTCATAAGCGTTTCTATCCACTTTTCTCTTCACGGTACTATGAGACAGTATGTACCTAGGAGATTCAAATACAAAACCTGTTGCGTTCATTTTGATCGAAAGTCTAATAACATTTTGCTTGTGTGTGTTTTTTAAACACGCCTGACAGACCTCACATTCTGTTATCACAGTTATTTATTTTTGTTTATTTTGAAAAATGTATTCAAAAAGACATTCTCAAGTTCTTTGTACGAACCAAAATTTGTCACTCTGTTAAGTTGGACTTTTTATTTTATTACTTTCAAATTAGCTCTCTAAGTTATCCGGACCAGCTTTGGATGGCAGCGTGCTCTAACGCGCTACTCTAGTGTCGGACTAGACTGCCGAAGATGAAGAGATTGGATTTCAATCCTGGTTGGGTGCACCGAGGGTGGTTTTCCCTAAATGGTTTTCCACTATCCCTCCACGCAAATGGGGTGCTCTTCCTATAAATTAACACCTTACTAATCCCTAGTACATTAGTACTACATAGGCGTATAACCCCAACGGATAGTAATTAGTGGTGCTTTAAATAATGTATCCGGATTACAATTTAATTAATGAGATGAAGAGGTAAAAGGTGAAATTTAAAGGAGATAATATATCATCGTTTGTGCGAAGGGAGAGTGGTAAACCACTTTAAAAAACTCAGTACACCCACGTCGGATTCAAATCCCGACTTCTCCAAGCTTGGTGTTTACTCCATGGTCCCATCGCTGTGGTGAGCTTATATTTTTCACAATTGTAGTTTATCACTTTCTTGTTCGTTCTCTAATATTTAAATAGCCTTTTATCATTCATACCCACCTCGGTGGCATAGTTGGCTAACACGCTAGTCGTGATGAGCTTGACTGCTGAGGACGGGGAGATTGAGGTTCGAATCTCGGTCGGGTGAACTGGGGCTGGTTTTTCCTAAATGTTTTTCCATTCTCCCCTCACGTGAATTCGGGTAAGCTTTCTCTAAATTTAATACTTCTAATTATTAACTCATTAGAGTAATTATTATTATCACTGCGTCTTACTACCCGTTCAGGTTATACGAACTTACGCTAATATGTAATGGTAGGGTGATTGTGAGATGAAATGGAGGACCTACAATTTAACGTGGGATCCGAACCATAGTGGAGGACTGGCACTCCACACATTCATAAGTTGTGATTAATACACGTCTTGTTAGAGTTGTAGGAAGGGTTTGGCGATAGGATAAATCTGGGCCAGGACCGAGGCTTTAACCCCGGACCCCCAGCACTGAAGTCTGACCCCTAGACCATCTGGTCACCGAGTAGCTTGTATATATGCGTTTCATGCCAGGTAAAGGTTGCATGGACCAGATATCTTCATTGCAACAAATGATTGAGAAATGAATGGCAGTAAAGAATAAAGTGTTTTGTGCATTCAGTGGATCTGGAGAAAGCTTACGATCGGTTGGATAGGACTATGTTATGGAATATTCTTAGTGAGTGTGATGCGGATGCATGGTTATTAAACTCTGGTTTTCAGGCGTTCTTCTCTTGACTACAATGAGATTAGGATTAGTGAAATATTGTTTCACTTGCAAATATTTAATTTTTCAATTATCTCTTATTTTTACTTTCTAACGATTCATCGGAGAGAGAAAATATTGTGATTATCAAAAACTCGAGATTGTAATATGTATTCACTTTTATGAACTCAATAAAGTCTTTTTCGCGATTCCATCCGTTTGTCTTGTCTATTTATATCTACAGTAGGCTATATCTAGAGCCTAAAGCTTTTTTTAGTGATCGGGCTAAAACTTTGTGTCTGGGTTTTCATAAGTTTCCATAAAGGAATACCTAGAACTGGTTTATACGGGGCTTATCATAAAATTAATGGTAGTTAGCTTTTACTTAAGGGTGAAAAGAGAAATATTTTTTTTTCTCAAAATGTGCTTTCTTTTAATTGTTATAGACCTTATTTAATATTACAAACAATGTGGCACATCTTATTTACCCGCTAAAATTACTGTGAGGATACTGTTTTACATTAGGTAATATCTCTAATTTTGATCAATATTCGTAACTAGTCAAATTATGAAATAATTTATCACAGCAAAGTTGTCCAGCTATTAAAAATAAAAATCTTTATTTAAAATATAGTTTGGGAATTCTTTATACCATATAAATATAATTAAATGTATTTTTTAAATGGAAGTCTGATTAGTTGTAACTGATTGTTACGCTCTTTACTAAACAGAGATGTTACTTTTTACTCAATATGTTCCTTTAATAGTGAAGTGTCTTAGCTTGTGGCCTGTAGTAATCTAGAGCATTCAAGGACGACGTAAGCTTGAGAAATCGTACTGCCAATGGTTCTAAATCGGCAGTTACGCATGCGTACCAGGTCGTGATTTCAAAAATCGAGATTGTTTTGCCAATTTGCATAATATAGAGTACAGGCAAAACTAGTAACTTAAATGAATCACTTCTCCTTTATATATATATATATATATATAAAAGCGAGCTTTTATACCTTATCAGGAGGGAGGGGGGCGGGGCGGAAGGTCGCCAGTTAAGTGGCTACTTCGAAGTGATCTACATACATACTCGGCTACCAAGTAAGGAAGCTAGTAGAGAGTAAAAATATGTTAAAACATCTTCACTAGTCTCAGTTCCGTTGTTTTATAGTAATTATTAATACGCTAGACTAATGCAATAAGATGTGACGCCTGGTTCGAGCTGTATTACTTAGAGACACGAAAGTTTTAGCTAACTACGCCACCGAGGCGGGTCAAAACTCTATTAATGTGGTTTTACGTTAGAATAAACTTATATATACGTGATTGTATGACATTGAATATGTAACATAGAGTTTAGGATGGCGTATGAAATCATATATCTTTTATTCAGAGAGTTCAGATTAATTAAATATTTAAATAAAAATTTAAATCTTAATCCATTGTGTTTGTCATTTAAATTTTAAAAATTAATAAATCTAGTCGATTTTTTTCAATATTTTTAGTAGACAACACACTCTAATTTCATAAAATATATACTTTCCTATGTTTAGTTTTTAAAATACGTTCCCACAGTGATGTAAAAGCAGACAAAGGCGTTAGTATCGTCTTGTTTGATTCTCCAGTGACTGAGAGAGTACGAATCGAATCTCAACTAGGCGTGCTTAGATGATTTTTCTAAGTTTCTTACTGTTTATTCATGAAAATATGGTTACATTTATTCTAAATTATGTTTTCCTCTTCTCTACCCCATGTATGTAAATATGCATATATACCAAGGGTTCTATGACGCGTAATTAATAAAAAATTGAAATAAAATTATTTAAAGAACTTTTAGATTCATTAAAAGAACAGTTTTAAATTAAATATGTCTAATTCACATTACTATTATTAGAGTAAGCAATTTGTCTAATCCGCCCTAGTGAATCTATTAACAAAGAAGTTAAAGCACTTTACACTTTCTCAGATAGAGAGAAGTTTGTAATAGTGAATATTTTTGAACTTGAGATTATGATTGATGTATTATGTGCCCTAGAACTAAAAAAAGGGGGGTGTTTGCCTTATAATCAGGTCTGTTCCCTTATCTTAAAGTCTGTATGTACCTGGAGCTACATCTATAAAGATATTATAGATCCCTTTAAAACTTGACACTTAAATGATATATGCGTATACCTTGAGGTTAAATCGTTATTTTAGTTTTATATCTAAAACTAAGAGTAGTTTTTAAAAAAATATTTAAGTTTAACATAAAAAAGATTATTGCTATTTAGTTAAAAATAGGTATCTTTGGAGTATTTTACATGTTGAAATGTTAATCAAGTAAAAATTAATTTAAGGAAAGTTTAATGATAGCCAATTTAGTAAATTTTGTTACAAACTACAAGAAACTAAACGAGAAATATGTAAAATTGTGTCATGTTTAATTATACTTGTAGCTTGAATTCACGTGTATTTTTTCCTACACATTAATGTCCAATATGCAATAAGTTTAAATGTCTGGAATGACTTTAATAGCTTACATCAAGATACTACGTTTGGCCATTTCCTTTCTCCGTTCAAATGGCGCGTCTACAACATGTTCGTGTATTACATTGTTACTCGGGTGATCGATATATCATATTACACGCACATGAATCCATGCATAAAGACGAAGCTAACATGACCATCGGTTTTTATCTTGGAATAATCACATGGGTTTTTGTGTGTGTCCGTGAGACAAGGAGGGGGATGTTTTGTGTAGGGATGTGGTTTTGTTCCAATCAATTCACATCTGACCATTGACGTGAACTGAATAAAGTTTGTTTGTTAAGAAATTACTTTAAAAAGAAACTAAACGATGAATAGTTGTATCTATTTCACGGTAACCAGGGTTAAACGCACCTGGGAAAACTGGGAATTTTTGTGTCTAGATAAAAATCAGGCAAAGTACAGGGAATTATTTGTGTTTAGAAAAATCAAAGATATTTTGCCTATGAAAAAAAAAATGAGGAAAATATAAATAATTGTTGTGTCTGTTTTGGTAAGCATGGAATTTTGTGTATAGGAAAAAACGGGTATTACATGATATTTTTTTATGTATGGATGAAACAGAAAACACAAATATTGTTTATGTCTGTATAAAACGGGGTTAAAAAAGGGAGTGAACACATAAGTAATCCCGCAAAATAACAAAACATACTTGAAAATTTGTGAGTTTAGTAATTTTAACTGCTTGATTTAATCAGTAAATCTTTTCATTAGATAGATAAAAAAAAAGCTAAATGTAGCACGTTGTTTCGAGCCCATATATCCCCCCACAACCCCGTCCCCCACACACATACATACCCACATCTATCCCCTTCTAAAGTCTGGGGATTGGCTCTAATCACCATATTCTAAACATTAACTACATGATTTAACACTTGTAAATTGTATGAAAAATTAAATTGCATTCCTTCTATACTTCAATATTAATTTTTATTTTAAATAAAGGGAAATTTTGTTGTCATTAAATAGATGCAACCCGGCTAGCCCTTTAGATTAAAAATAATAAATTTAACAATCAGCAATCGACTGACTTCGCATCTTTTATCGCCGTTTCTCATGAATACGGATTATAAAGAATGTTTTGTGTATAGCGATTTTGTGTGACATCCCCCGACGTCAAAACTTGTATAAAGAATTCATTTTATTACTGTATGAAATCCACACTTCATATTGAGATATAAAATTTGCCGTATCGCCTCCTATGACAATATGAAAAATCTCACGATTTCATAACGTGAACACGTGAGGCATCCATTTATTTAATGATATACGTGGAAATTTTAATCTTTGTTTATTTCCTAGTGTTATTTTATAGCACTACTGAGAAGAACATTTTATTTGTAATATTTGAATAGTCAGAGAACGACAGTTGATTTGTCTCCTTTTCCTGAGGGGCAACAAGATGATGAAACTGAGTCGGCGGGAGGAGGAAACAAAAATAGCTTCGAGTACCTTCTCCACAGTTTGAATTTGCCACGTTCCCATTGGTGCAAATTCGAACAAGTTGAAGAAGAGTAGGAAGGAAATGACCAGTAAGTATATCGGTCCAACCGAGGTATTGAGTAGGGTTGGACCGATCAGACCGGACACTCCTGTTAACATATCCGGTAGGACTCGGGCGAACCTTGTGACGCTCGGGGAGGATTTTATTTATAATATAGTACCAATACTATTTGTTAAGCATTCAAGATATACTCCCATTATAATTGACTTAATCAAGTGTAGTGTGTTGAATATACTATTCCTTCCATTATATCAACGGGGTAAGGCATAATTCATGATATATTAACTATTAAGGAATTCACAACGCAATAAAAGTCTAATCCTTTATTAACTACCCTATACTTTCAATATATTAATGGCCGAAAATAGGTTATAAATTTTTTTTTGACGTAACACTACCAAGAAGGAAACTGGCTTTATTACTCGAGCCAACATTACATTAGGGAAAATTGGTTCCAAGTTGAACATTTTAATTATTTTTTTAATTAATTTATTCTCGCTTTTGGTACAAGTAGGATTAAAATGTTTTCATCTTTTTGATGGTTAAATGGGACAGTGACAAAACAGCATCAGTGGTCTAGTGCGTCACTCTCATGATATACTGGATTATAGGTGATGGAGAGATCATGGTTAGAATCCTGATCGAGTATATCGAGGGTGATTTTTGACGTGAATACATCTTTAAATTTGCTACCATACGGGGGCAATCCAAAAAACCTAATGATAACAAAATCGGGGGATACAGTTTGGCGTTGTAGTTTCGAATCTATCCTCTACATCCAAAATTAAATTATACCACTGGATAGCTAAAGGATCAAAGAATGCATTACGATATGCGAGAACAGTGACGCATCACGCGCGATGGAGGGGGAAGCGCCACCATTTTGAGGTTATTTTGCTGCGTATCGAGATTTGCAATTAATATAACTTTTGACTCGGAGAAGCTACGATGTTCGATTAGGTTTTAATCGTCAACTGTCGTCAAAATCTATCGTTTGTAAATAAAACATTAGTTTAAAGTAGTGACAGTGAATATAATAAGGTGTTAGAATAAAAAATATATATTATAAAAAATACAGTTTGGCGTTGTAGTCGTACTTTTCGTATCACAGACCTATAACTAATAAAGTTATATTCTAACACAATAATTATTTGCTTCCTTGCTTTTATCCTAAATACATAAATAAAAATATTTTATAAAAAAAAACCGTTACATAAACGTATTCACGTATAACACACGGCCGTGTCCATGACACAGCCACACCCCATTTTTTTTTCTTGATCTTCCTCCACGAAAATGCATGTGTATTTTTTCTAAATTAATACCAATTCCTCATCTCTATTCATTCAGAGTAATCAATAGCCCTCCTCCCTCTCACTAGCGTAAATTTCTTGAGGAAAGGATAGTTTGCAAGGAAAGAATACAAGTTAGTTGTCAAGCGAGTGACGCAGAATCGTTACAGCCTGTCCCTTAGGTGAATCCGTCAGGAAAGTTCAAGTGAGCGGTTAGGAGGAATGACGCCTGTCCAAACACCTATTCCTTACAGCCAGTCCTGTCATACTTTTTAAATATCAAGCCACTCACTATCATTCTTTCTTAACGTTCCATCATTTCTCGTTCTTGAGTCAGTCGTGTGACAAGAGGCTGTGTGAACCTTCTTTCCGCATCATTTTTTGCTTTGCAGAGGATTTTTATTTTTAGTGTTCTAGAAAATTTTGAAATCATCCGGCTCATTTGCCCTCAGCTCACGCAGAAGCTGCATGTAATTGTATATCTCACGTTGAGAAAGCCACTTTTTCGACCACATACGTTTTTTTATTCCTTATTTTAAATAATAAAAAAAAGTGGCTAATCCGAGGCAAGCAGCTGCTATTTGTCTTTTACAGCTCATTTTAATACTGCACCTCCCGACGGACTAAAAATATTTCAGGAATAAATAAAAGGATGATCTAGCGGCATAATTGCTTGAAACTCCGTGAAAACCACCGACTAACGGACGTTCATTCCTTCAAGATCAACTTTGTTTGGAAATATTGGACGATATTGGATACTGTTAGTGAGCAATGCGTGGAATATTTTCCCCACGAACATCAAGAGGATTATCCAAGGCATGCGTGACGGGAAAGCGTGAAATAAGTTAATTATGGTAGTGTCCTAACTGCAAACTTATTTTACGTTCGTAAATCCGAAAGGAAAGAACGCTTGTGAGTTTCTTGATAATGTGCGCGGTGAAAAAATAAACAAAAACGTTACTTAATCTCAATAATACGAAAGTGTATATTCTTGTCAGACCCCACGCCTACCAATTTTATCGGTCTAAATTGACAAATGATAACTTAAATTAGAAATGTGTTGACCTGAAGATGTGCAACTGCTATTAAAATTAAAACTTATTTTTTGCCAGAAGTCAAAAAGGTCACACTATACCCCCTTCCCTCCCCAGATATCTCTCCTAAACTGTTGAAACTAAGGGGTCCATTGGGTGGGGGCTACGCGTTGAAACCTTACCCGGAAAAACCACCCCTTCCTAAACCAGTTCAGTGGGTGAATTTATGTAATCCTAATACATGTACTCCAAATCCACGGAAAATTAGCCATTTAATTTTATCCTTAGCTAGATTGGTGCTCATTCTCACTAGTCCTAATATTCACACAACATATCAAGCTAAACATATTCTCCAAGAAATAACCTTAAAAAACATAAAGCACGTATGTAATATTAAATGGGCCTTGATCATTTTATAGTACTCTCTTTCACTTATCCATAACTTAACGGTTTTAAGTACCTACTTACTGTCATGTATTTTAAGCTATTAATTACTGTCCTTTTAATTTACAAAAAACTTAAAATCCATTGACTACGAAGTTATACTCGTTTAAATCTAACATAATAAATTATGCTGTTTTGAAATTGGCGTGCAAATTCTTGACCCATTGTTCGTAACCATACTCTTTAGTCTGGTCAAGAAAAGCGATACCAAACCGAGCTCTGCTATCGTCTCGTTCATAAACAATCCGTTAACATCGATAACAGATCAACCGCGAAAACACGCCTTTATACTAATCAGATAATTGAGGTCGCATAACACGTAGAAAATTGCATCACTGCTTTCTGACATTGGTTTGAAACCTGTAAGATGATCGAGTAATATA